>JAPYZK010002543.1:0-13774 GCA_030522785.1 Platygaster equestris | reverse complement strand
TAGGTTTTGTGTGGTTTGACGTTACGGACAGTGGTGGATCTAGGATTCAATCCTGGGGGGGGGGGGGCTTTGGTTTCTCGACTAAATTTTTAAAAGCGCGAATAACGATTATTTATTAATATAGTATAATATGAGTAAGATTTCATTTACAGATTTAGACTCACTTTATAATTTAGAGTCAGAGAGTTTTTGTTACATCGAAATTAAAATTTTTCCATTTGGCTTGAATTAATTAGTTGATTCAATTCAATCTAATACAAGAATGACAAAATTATTGCATTATAATTCCGAAAAACATGGATTTTTTGAATTTTTGAAGTTTTAGACATTTTCAAAGTTTGGAAATTTTGCAGTTTCGAAGTTTAGAAGTCTGGAAATAGAAAACAATATTTTTAGTTTGAAAAGCTTCATAGAAACGTTTTGAGTTTATGATGAACTGCAGAAATTCTGAAAACATAATTTCCTATTTTTTGAAGTGTGAAATTTTATAGTTTGATATCATTTACGTGTATATCTCCTTATTTTAGTATTTTAATTAATGGATTCCAGTTTTGTAATGTATTAACTCATCGATTTTCAAATTTTTATGTATTGTAATCATATTTAAAAAAAGAAGGGTTATTTTTTTGCAAAATCCAGAAAATTTAAACTTTAAAGTGACTCGCTGAGAAAGAGAAATTTTGCCCCATTTGGAGTTTGAATGTTGGAATGGAGATAATTCAGAATCTCGATAAATCTAATATTTTTTTATGATAAAATATAACATTTGATGTATAATTATAATTAATTCGAATTTCAAAAATTCAAAGATAAAACATATTTTAAGTTGGAAAACTTTTTAATATGTTTTCGAAGATTAGAAAATTCGGTGAAAATTAAGATTCAAAAATATATCGTAATTTTGACGATTCATATTCCCAAAAATTCTAGGTTCAAATGTTTGAATCTTTGAATCCAAAAATCAAGATTTAAAAAACTGAACATTTTGAAACTTTGAAACACTTTTTTAAAAGCAGTAGATCGATTTTGAATCATTCAAAATTTGTTATTTCGAGAATTCCAAATCCCCAAAATGTCAAGAATTTCGATTTCAGAAATATCAAGTATACACAAATTTTACATTCGGCAACTTTCAAATATTTTTGCGAACTTCGAATTTGAATTCGAAACATTGACAATTCTATTTCTGAAGGTTTTTCAGGCCCACAGACATTTTTTCAGGCCCACAGACAATATTTCAGGCCCACAGACAATATATACGTTTATTTTGTGGGGAGATAGCATTATATGTACATCTTTGTATTATATTTATACACCTGAATAAATATTATTATAATGCACAGGTTCGACTTTCACCTCCAAAATTTTCAATATCAAACGACTTTTTTCATTCGGAAACGTTCGAATTCATTACATATATTTCACTATACTGAAACAATAAAATCTTAAAAATTCCATTTTTGATTGAAATACACTCCTGGCTGTCTTAGACATTCAGAATTTTTGGAGTTTGGGGGGGGGGGCTATAGCTCCCATAGCCCCCCCTCCCCCAGATCCGCAACTGGTTACGAATATAGTGAGATAACTTAGTGAGATAAATTAGTGAGATAACTAGAGTTGATTTCGAGTGAAGGAGAGTGAACAAAACTCAACAACAACAAAATTAAACGTTGAAAATTTGAAATCGAGAATGAAAAAATAAATCCAGAAATTGTAAGATATAGTTTCAAACTGAATTCCTTCGATTTTCAACTCGGGTCCATAGATTTCGGAATAATTTCATTTTTTCAGAATTTATCGTAAAAACATGTCTTTGCGTCGAATTTCACATGCAGGTACATTTTCCAATTCGAGAAAAAAAACTCCTATTCATTCCAAAACAATTTTAAATTTTTCTTTCCACCCTCAATATTACAATCACGAAAGAGTTATAACATTCGAATTTCCAACGAACACACAAAATCTGTAATTATCCGCCCTCATCATACAATCAATGCACAATAGCCAAACACACATATAAGTCACACATTTTCTACCAAAAAACGTTTCATTGACCAATATATCGCCTCTTTTAACGATCCCAAGTTTTTCGTCGCAAAAGGCATCAAAGGGAATTGCTGCTCGCACCCTGGCGACAGGAAAATTCTGGGCAAAAAGGCCAAAGAAACGTTTGGCGGAGAGTCGCGGAATAAGAATGAGGTTTAGGTGGCAGTTTTGCGGGCTCGCGAATCCGGGCCGTACGTCATCCTTGACGTTGCTGCCAGGTGCCGGCCAATCCCCACTCATCTTCTTGCGCGAAATCCGTTCTTGCATTACCCTTCGCCCGGCCAAGACCGATCTTTTACCTCGAGCTCTTCTTTTCCTCCCTCTCACGTCCAGAGAAGGACAGAAGGGCGTACTCCCCTGAAATTTTAGTTGGTCTCAAATGTCTTCTGCAGTTTATGGAAATTACACGTCGGTACGGTTGAAACAACTGAAAGTATTCGAATTTGAGATTCATGGAATTTGACTACAGAAATCTGAGGGATGAAGGATCAGTCTGAGATTAACATTGAAGACCCCTGAATTTCCACTTTTCTCCACATTTCGACGAATCCCGACCTCAATAAATCTTCCAACCTTGATAGTAAACGCGAATATACAATCTCAGCGAACTAGAATCTGTTAATTTTATTCCCATAACATCTGATCATCCCTCCACGTGACGATCCTCCCCGAACCCCCCCATCCCACGTACCCTTCCCGACACACGAGAAACAATCGAAAAACCCTTCCTTTCCCTCTTCGAAAACATCTTCAACAAACTTCAACGTCTTTCCCGTCGCTTTTCTCCCTTCCACCCTTCCAACCCCGTGAAAACAATGAGTATGGCAAACATTGCAGCACCGGGATTCCGTCTACGTTATGTTCTCCCGAAGTCATAAGAAAACGAGTCTTCGAAATAGTAATGATATTATGTCCGTGCCCGTTTCCGCGACACGAGGGGCTTGTGGGGTGGAAAAAAGGGGGTGGTTGGGTCGGGAAAAGGAAGAGGCGACGGAATCCTGGGACGTGTGCGCCCGGAGCGGGCGCAGATGGGGGTGGGGACGTAATATCCCGAGTAAAACTTTTCACTCAACGCAAGAATGGGCGAGGGGGTGAGGGGGGCCAGGGTTGGGTTAGGTTAGGGGGTTGAGAAGACGGGAGAAAGAGTGGACCGAGGAGCTAAGTACGAAGAATGTAATGTCCATCGCCAAGCCGCACGTACTTTCCCCGGATTTCTTTCGAGATATCGCCCACGAATAATATGGATAACGATATCGCAGACAAGAATGTGCACTAAAAAACGTGGGAGGGTTTGGGGGAACGGAGGTTGTCTTACGCTTTTTTTTTCGCTTTTTCGTCGTCTTGCTTCGTCTCTTGTTTCGTGCTCGAGACTGTGGATGAAAAATATTTGCTCTCGAAAATGTTCGGTAAAGAGACTAATCATGGGGTAAATAGGAACGGGAGGGGGGGGGGGGGGATGAATGTGAGGGTGGATTTGTTTGTATGGAAATTTTGGGAGAAAGTGGGGGAGGGGGAGGGGGGGGGGTATTTTTGACGGGATGGTGTATCATTCATGATTTTAACAGTACTTTGATCTACTTTGTGCTTATCGCTAAATGTCAGCCTCTGGAAGACTCCGTCTGGAAGCTGATGCGTCATTTCGTAAGAGCTCGGGACAGCAAATTTATCACGAAAAAGTCAGGCGCGGCGTTTCTTTATGAAATATATCGCGGACCACGCCTCGTAACTCTTATCAAGATGGCGCCGCGATGCTGAATATTCTTTCGCGCGACTATGTTTTACTGTATGTATGCCGCCGGCGCGAACTTTTTGACACATTAAATCTAGCGCCGTGCACTGAATTCGCGGAACATAAATTGCGCGGAAATGGCATTTCTCACACTCGGGGCCATCAAAATCGTTTATGTTGCTCCATGAAAAATGGCGGTATTTTTTTATTCGAAGAGAGAATGAATTCTTGATAGTAGAATATATTCGAACAGGTAAGATGGTTTCATGATTTCAATTAATTTTTTTCGATTTTACCACACATTTTTAGCAATTAAAATGTTTTTCGCGAGAAAAAAAATTTCAACTGCCAAAATTGTGTGGGAATATCGAAAAAAATGAATTGAAATCATGAAGTTATTGAATCATCCACTGACAATCCATTCCATCGATTGTAAATTACGATAGCATTACTTAGCGTCAAATTTGGGATGAGGATGTGTGAGGATAATCGATAAAAATAGTCAGTGAAATGGAAATGTGCGAAGTTAGGTGTGGTTTCGAACAAAATTTTGGTTTCCAACTGAAATAATGTTGAAGATTTATGAATTGTCAGGAATTGCTGACAGCACTGAGCAAATGGTGAGAAAATCAAACTTATAATGTTTTCCACCCTGGCTGCATTATAAAAACCGTGAGAAACCGATGATTGGTTGTTTAAAAACTTTAATTATTTAAATAAAAAATTTCGGAAATGTTAAAATTGATTTTTTTAAGGATATGAAAAATCGAAAAATTCGGGAATTTGTAAAAATCGATGAATTTCGAGAAATTTGCACATTTTAGAGGATTGAGAAAAAATATTGATGAATATATACGATTCTTAAAATTTCTAAGAATTTAGAATTATTGAATAATTCAGCAAAATTTGAGAATTGGACAAATTTTAAGACATCCGAAAGTTTAAGAAATTCAAAAAATGTTCTGCATGCCTTAAATTCGACCTGAAAAGACGTAATTCGAGCGTTTTTCACAGTATCACGAACTTCTCGTTTTCATTGATCACATAAAAAATGCATCTTCTTAAGTTCCGCTGATCGCTTTGAGATCTATAAATCGAAACCAACTAATTTTTCACTTCGCTCGGTTTCCTTAAGCTCCATTTTCCAAAATTCAGGCGTTTTTAAGATCAATTCACAGAAAAAATCGAGAACAACAGTACAAAAAAAATCATTGATTTTTTTCGGTCTTTTCTATGCTGCCAGGGCACTGATGTTAGCGACACTCCACTGATGAATCACTGAATGAATCAGTGACCTTTCACTTCTGTGTTGAATCTATTGGATGACGAAATCGAGAAATTCTCTCAACAAGAAAAATTGATGCACATTCTATACATAACTCATTCTCTGCGATCGGATTCGGAAGACTAGTTTCGATGGTATGTTTGTTTTCAGGTAAGTGAAGGCGCAAAAATGTCGCTGAAAAATTTGCATAAGTCCGATCATGACGGGAGAAGAAGCGTGCCGAGAATCGTCTCGCCAGTATCGACCAATCGTTGCCAGACCTGCGTACATCAGCGTGCCGCTTATAGGCCACCCTTAACCTGCCTGTCTGCTTTGCCACCCTCAGCCATATTGTAAAATATGGATCGTGGAGGTGCACAACATACCACCCCCAGGTTACCAACCTGCTCTACCTCCCCTTTCGTTCCGACATTCATTTCTCCCAGAACTAGGCCCTCCAGAAAATACTTGGAATTACAGAGAAAATCGAGAACTCCAGTAACGACAGGTCAGTAAGCTACCCTAAGTGAAAAAAGTCTTTTTAGAGTCTTTTCGGTAAGCTGCACATTGAAAATGTTCTGTACGAGAAACAAAAATGTTGAAGCTGATTTGTCCGATTGATAGTCCGGTGATAATGAAAATCCTGAGAAATGCATTTTAAAATCCGAATAAACAAATACAATGTTTATCATAATTTTTGAATGAAAGAAAAAATTCATATTCAAGTTAATGAAATGTATAAGTATAAAAATGAGAAAAACTCAGTTATGACACTTTAGCAAACTCGGTAAATTATGGAACATTTTCGAAAAAAAGTTAATCAGAAAACGGTATGAAATTATCGATTAAGAGTTGGTCCACTATTGAAAGATGAAAAATGTCAGTCCATAGTTGACAAACGTCAACTCAACATTCGTTCATTGTGGAACGAAATAGAAGTTCCCGAAAGTCGTAGAATATTCGAAACGTGCGAAATATCCCCGGTATACGTTTCATTTTCTAAAGTCGCTTTCCGTATCTGTATTTCTTTCAATGGACGTGCCTGTCAGCTGGACGTTAAATAGAGAGAAGTAAAGGTGGAGAGCGAGGGCGAGGCATTCGCGCCATTTTTCTCGCTTCACAAAATTTACGACGCCTGGCGTCGGTCCAGCGTCGTTATTTCGCCTTTGAAATAAGCGCCCCTGGAAGATTCGACGATCTTATCAGTCCTGCGTTATCAGGCCTCCGATATTGTATCGTCCATTAACGTGAAGTTGAATTGATTCGCCGAATCCTCTTTCACGTGCATGCTTGTGTATTATTATTCTTGATGCAGTGAATGGGAATCATTTCTATTTAGATCAATTACCTTCGAAATAATGACGTTTCCAGTGCCGCGATGTTCGGTAAAAAAGTTTCTCATTCTTCTCCATTTCGTTTTATATCAGAAAAAATACGATACTTCGGAGAAATTGAGATATGCTACATAGATCGTACGATTCCACGAGAGTTTGTATCGAACCAATGATAAAATCTGAAAATTCATCAGAATCTTTGAATTCTTATCAATAGGAACCAATATATTACATACAAATATTTTTGTAATTTCAATCCATGATTCGATCTCCCAAAACAGAAAGCAAATAATTTTCAGACAATACTTAATTCGTCTTAATTCTTTAGCATCTTCTAAAATTCTCTAGAACCTTGCAAAACCATTTAGAATATTCTAGAACCGTGCAGAACCTTCTAAAACTTCCTAGAACTTTTTAAAACATTTCAAAAACAAACAGTTATCAGAATCTTTGAATTCTTATCAATAGGAACCAGTATATGACATCCAAATATTTTACTTTTTCAATCCATAATTTCATCCCCCAAAACAGAAAGCAAAGAATTGCCAGAAAAGACTTTTAGATGGGAAAAACCTGAAATAATCATAAATTATCGTGAATGGGTCATAAAAATGGTGATAGCAAATGCATAATTTTCAAAGTTCACATTTTCTGAAGCTTTTGAAGGTACGGAATACCGATTCCATCGCTGACGAACTCGAAATTACGTGAGCTCACAAAAGGGTTTTTGAGCGTTTAGTTTGGTGTATTCGGCTGCAATAATCCTTCGAGTTTTCAGTGGAATCCATTAATTCCGCATCATGTCCGGTCTGGCTTCCGCTTTGGTGGATGCGCAGAAAAAATATCGCTTCTGCAATTACAGAGGCAGCGTAACAAATTGTCTTACATATTCCAGCCGTTCATTTTCATACTAATCTTCCGATGCGATCTGTTTTCCCGTGTACTCGAAGTGGATTTTTCGCTAATGGATGAATGGATTAGTACTCCATTCCGGATCATGGCGCGTTTCAGTCGCTCTGTTAAATTGAATCGGTTGAAATTGCAGTATCTAAAGCAGTGTAACTTCATGTTCCACTCGTGTAAAAGTACAAGTCGTGTACGCATTTGATGTGTTGACTACGAGATGAGTACATTTTCACTGGGGAAAAGTCATCAATTCCACTGATCTATCGTATTTAATGATGAACGTTGGATTTTTAATCCCTCATTCGTTTTGTTGAAATTTCGTATGTACCTACTTTTACGAAAGTACGAAAACGTGGAAGAAGATATCGGTGAATGAATAATAGAATTCACAGTCATGAAAGAATCATAAATTGGCAGAAACATGGCGTGTACAGAAACATAGCGGTGCTTGACGGTCACAGTTCCAGCCCCCTTCGCGCGGGACGAGTTGAAGAAGGCCGTAAAGTCCGGAAAGCTGAGAATTTTCCCTGGGACGCGAGTGCCATCGACATAGAGCGTCGAAGCGCTCGTAAAGAAGCCGTCGCGTCGGGTCAGCTTGCCTAACGTTAACGCGAAACGAGTTTTTCTTTCCTCCGAGCTGATAAAACACACCCTCTATAGCAAAGCCGCGCGAGTCAGGCGACTATTTTCTGGAATTATTCTCATGTTTTGAGCAGGGGGCACCAGGGCTTGTCAAACACAAGTGAAAATTTCAGTGTTTTTCAGACAATTTTCCTCGACTTCTAAAAAGAACAAGATTTGGAAAGTTGAATGAAATGTTCTCGAATTTCGTGATATTTCCGAGACATTAGAGGTATCAAAACTCAAAAACTTCTGAGAAATATCCCGGAAATTCTCGAATATCATAAATTAAGCCATTTCTCGAGATCTTCACAGAAAATTTGGTTTGCTACAGCCAACCATACATTTGGTAGATATTTAGCCAACCAAATTTTTATTTGTGCGTATCAAACTTTGACTAGCTGTAACAAATTTTTATTTCGCTGAAATGCATTTTTGGTCGCCGGTAATAAAATTTGATTCTCTCTACCAAATGTTTTGTTGGCTGTACCAAACGACTTTTCAGCTGAACTATTAAAATGTAAAAATTTGGGTGACTTAAAAGATGAAAAAAATTTTTTGTGAATGGCAAAAGCTTTTACATACTCGAGATTATTCATTGAATCTAATCTAATATAAGCGTCCAGAAATTGGAAGAATAACAGTAATTCAATTATTACACTGTATTTTCTACATAAGCGAAGCCATTTTCCCGCGCGTCAGCGTCCCTTGGCCGAAATCGAAGCAGCGATTCCCGAGAAACGGCGCATGAATCGCGATACGTTTAGGGAAACTAATGACAAAAAGCGGCATAATCGCGCGATTGATGCTCGAGAGAGCGCGTCCTGCACATGACTAGCCGGGCTTATCGCTCATGCATATATACAGCAGGTAGGCGCGGCGATCATGTAAGAGAAATTCTCGTAAAGGTAAGAACAGGTTGAAAATCCATTATCAACCCGCGGCGCCGGTTCCTCGCAATAAAGAGAAGCGACGATGTCGACTTCTCGATTCGTATGTGACCGCCGCCGGAGCTTGTCACGTTAATACGCAGATCGGAAGGAACCCGATGTTCCAGTCTTGGGACATGAGTTCAATATAGTATCCTCGAATTTTGAGATTTCACAGTACTGCAGTGGCGGATCCAGGGGGGGGGGGGAGGGGCTATGGGGGCTATAGCCTCCCACCGAAACTCCCAAAAATCTAAATTTCTAAGACGATCAGCAATGTATTTCAATCAAAAATGAAATTTTTTGGATTTTGAATTCTTAAAGTTGGCTATCTTCAGTTATGAATTTTACAGATGCGATCTTCAATTATGCATTTTTTAGATTTTATTGTTTCAGTATGGTGAAATATATATGATGAATTCGAAAGTTTCCGAATGAAAAAAGTAATTTAATAGTAAACATTTCGGAGGTAAATCTCAAATCTTAAGAAATGGAATTTTCAAGGTTTCGAATTCTAAAATCACAAAGTATACATTCGAAGTTCGCAAAAATATTTGAAAGTTGCTGAATGTGAAATTTGTTTATCCTTGATATTTGGAAAATAAAGATTCTTACATTTCACATGTGAAATGAAATTTTGAGGACTTGGAAGTCTCAAAATAACAAATTTTGAATTATTCAAAATGCCACAGTTTTTGAAAAAGTGTTTCAAAATTTCAGAATGTTCAGTTTGTTTAATCTTGGAATATTTGGATTTGAAGATTCGAACATTTAAACTCAGAATTTTTGAAAATATGAATCGTCAAAATTACGGTATAATTTTGAATCTTATAGTATTTACCGAATTTTTTAATATTCGAAAACATATGCAAAGGTTTTCTAACTTAAAATATGTTTTATCTTATAATTTTCGGAATTCGGATTAATTATAATTGTATATCAAATTTTATATCATAACAAAATATTAGATCCATCCAGATTCTAAATTATCTTCATTCCAAAATTCAAATTCCAAATGGAGCAAAATTTCTCTTTCTTAGCAAGTTATTTTGAAGTTCATATCTTCTGAATTTCGCGAACGAAATCACTTAAATTCTCTGGATCTTAAAATTCCAGAAATTGAAAGTCTAAAATCAAAAACTTGGAATTTCGAAGATTCTGGACTATAGGTACAAATTCTGAAATTCGGAAGTGTAATTTTTCGAACTCAAACTAAATTTAAATATCAAACTATAAATTTTTACGCTGCAAAAAATAGGAATTGTTGGATAATTACGACGGAAATAAGACATTACACATCGAATGATCAACTTTTTTGAAGGAATAATATTATTTTACGGTTCCACACGGAGATAAAAATCAACCTGTTCCGAACTAAACTATATAGATTCTAAACATTCTAATAGAGTACATGTATCATAACTTCAGACCTCAATATTTAACATTCAAAACTCGTCGAATCCAAAAATTCAACTTCGTATACTTTCATGAAAAATGAGATCATAATTGAATCAAGAAACATGAGTTTTTCAAAAAAAGTTAATGTACGAACATCAACTATGCATTCTTGGAATGTGCATGTATAGACGCATTTTCAAAATGTCTGAGTCACGACTTGTCTCTAAGATTAATTTGGTAAAGAGTATACATTAAATAAAATCAGGCAATATTTGCTTCAATGAGTCCGGAACATTTATTTATTACAAAACACGGTGCCATTCATAGCGAAATTTAGTGAATTTAACAGTTCAGAATTCCCCATGCTATTAAACACCGGAACATGGGCAAACATGAGATACACCGGTTTTTTTTTTTTTTTTTTTTTTTTTAAATTTTTATTATTCGTTGACAAAATCGATTCCATGATCATGAAGGTGATCACGTAAAGAACCATGCACGGTGACGTTGAAAAAGCTCTCCAAAATATTTTTAGTAACGGTTTCCTGCCGCTGATTCCGTCCCTGATTATTCTTCATTGATGGGCATGGGTGATTCTGTGTCTGATTCGTGTCAGAAGTGCCTGGCCGATGATCTGCCTGATTCGGTTGCATACGAGAAGACGCGTTGATGCTATTTTCCCGCTCTGCTATTTCTTTCATTGCTTCATTTATCAGTTCTTCCATTTCGATCTTTCCTCCAAAGTATTTTTTCGCGGCGATTTGCTTAGAAGTTATTATCAATTTCGCCTGCACTGCAGTAAGTTCATTCGGTTCGCCTCTTTCCCATTTGCCGAACTCAATTAAGCCATACTGTATCGAGTCAAGAAGATCATCCCGTTCTAAATTATTCGCATTGAGGAACGATCTTTGATTTTCTCGTATGGCAGTTTTGCTGTGGAAAAATTCCGGTACCATATTTGAATTGACTGCTTCCGTGAAGTACTGAGTGAGATACTTGACCCATAGGAGACTTCGCCTCGCTTCTCCGTCTTCTGTAAAAAATTTGAGATTTTTCGAACTCCCGTTTCGTCTCATTTTCTTCGCTGACAATTTTCGCGTTACTGATTTAGGATACGTCGAAATTTACTATTGTACTGATTTTGAAAATCAGTCATTATAATGGCGGAAAGTGTCGCCTTTTGTACGAAATAGTTGCTTCATTCAGAAGACGTTTTTTTGGGACGAGAAACTGTTTTTTTCCTTTGAAATGTGTCATGATATGAAACGCCTTCGAACATCTATTTTATGTAATTTAGATAGAAATAGAATTTTGTTGGTTATTGGATATTTTTCAATCGGAATAGAAGTGAAATCTCGACTTTATATATATATATATATAGCAAAATTTGTATCCATAGATGTTTGTTGACATTCACTTTCAATGAAAACTTTTCTTAATTATTCTAAAAATTGTGTGGATTCTGTAACTTTGGAATCAAATTTTCGTTGATGTTCGATCTCTTCACGTTTTCGTTTGTCAGTTGGCAAGCATTTTATCGCATTTCAACGATATTTTTTGCTTTGTTTTTGGGAAGAGGAAAATCGTTCCTTATCTCATACCGTTTGTCACAGTTCTCAGATTGCATGAAAGACACTTTCTGAAAAATTCTTTTCATGGTCACTGTTGTTTGATAACATAGTGATTACATCGAAAAATGATTATTTCAGAGAATTATCAACAAAAAAGTTGCATCGTCAACTCGTAAGCAAATATTTTGTTCAGAATCAGATGTATAAGTCTATGGCATTAATCGATGTACAAAATAATATAATTCAGTGATATTCGCGTTGTTGTGTATATATTCTATCTGACATTATACTATATCCATCGAAACGTGATTGAGGTGAAGTATTTTTTTACACTATCGTGTGAAAAGTGCATCTTGTAACGTCACTATCATTCTGTATAAAGTTTAGAACGCTACATGTTGATTTGTTACCATGATTAGGGACACTTTTTCAATTCGAACGAAAAAATCATTACACAATTACTGAAACCCACCCTCGTAAACGAAAATACAGAAAAACAATATTGTTCAGAAGAGCTAAGTTACCTGCAATCCACATTCGGAACCAGAAAACTGAAGGTTTCGTATGATTAAATAAAACACATCATCGAATTGAAATCGAAGGAGTAATGGCGAATTTTCGTCTACACGATAATATGTTTTATTCAAAATTGGGATACTCTAGAAACTGAAAATTGACTACATTTTATATGATCATGTTTTCCGTATTTTTGCTATTATTGGGGTTAAATGAGTTAACGCTAATTTTTTCATACGAAATTGATCATCAACAGTATTGCAGTGTAAGAAAAATACCGTTCTTTTATACATATAATCTATTACCCATTTATATAATAATTATAACGTCAATCTTTTTTTTAATAAAAAAGCGTTTTATCAAAAATCGTTGATATTCAAGACTTACTTTATTACTATATTATTATTTATATATATTATTATTCCTATATTATATTATATATATATTATCATATTATTCTCATTTATTATTATTATGATTATATTTTCTCATTCTATTATTTCGCATTCTCGTGTTTCCATATACGACCGAAAATGACTCATAAACAGAAATCATCAATTATTCTCGTTCGTTTTGCTTCCAAAAGCTACTTTAACAAAACGAGTTCGTATTTTCAAACAACGGTATGAATTATTCCGTTCATAATTTCATCGTTCCGTCAATTAGCTTCCACATGAGTATTCGTGATAATTCGCGTGTTTGACCCATATAATTGATCACACTTTTTGATACAACTCAAAACCAAAAAGCACTCACCTCCGGGTGATACAGGTGCGGAGAGTGACTCGTTGATGACGAAACCAAGAACAATCAACATTACCCAACGCATTTTGAAATGCATATATCAATAAAATTATGTTATTCTTTCAAATAATACGTAAAAATGTAGACGCTGCAGTGTCGTGTTTGTCGAGTAGGGTCCTGGCGGCAACTCCGGCACGATCTCTATTCGCGAGGCGCGTATTCGCTGCGTCCAAGGCTGCGTCATGTTATCAAAAATATCAAACATATACATACTGCGCAGCACTCTGCGTCACCTTCCGTGCTGTTAAAATTTAATTTATCCTCTAAATAGGATTATACAAGTGGGGATCATCCGGGTAATTAGGGTAACGAGAATTCTATGACACAAATATTTTTTGTTTTTTTGCGAAATAACCCTAGTAATTTAGATTCTTATGAAAATGGACAAAATTCTTATAAGATCCTAAATTTTCTTATAAGAATTCCATTTTGTATAAGACGACCTCATAAAATTCTTATAAGTTTTACGATTTTTATAAGGTTATCTTATAAGAAAGGGGTCGTCCATAAAATACGTCACACGT
Organism: Platygaster equestris; assembly: GCA_030522785.1. Lineage (NCBI taxonomy): Eukaryota > Metazoa > Arthropoda > Insecta > Hymenoptera > Platygastridae > Platygaster > Platygaster equestris. The sequence continues at coordinate 132 of JAPYZK010002543.1, read as the reverse complement.
TTAGGGGGGGGGGGGTCGGAGGTTTGTGACGAAATGTGACATGGGGGAGGGGGGGGGTCGGTCGTCTGTGCCGTCACAAAAAAATCATTTTTTAAATTTTAATATTCAATTTTTTTTCCGGTTTTTCGGAAA
>JAPYZK010002542.1:0-13774 GCA_030522785.1 Platygaster equestris | reverse complement strand
GTCGTGGTAACCTTGAAATGAAAGCCCCTATTTTAACTTGACAACAGAAACTCTGCATATTTGAAATGAATCAAAAAATAAAATTCAAAATGAGAAATAAATTGTTCAAGTGCTTAAAACTTGTAAAAATGTAATAACTTAAAATTTGTTTAATGAAAAAATATATATATATATTTTATCGATGAATTTCGAAACTAAATGAATATAAATTAGACGAAATCACTGAAAATTCGCATCTTTATTAATACCTTACCAATCATTGAATCAATTAAAAATCAAAAATTCATGATAAAAAAGTTTTCGAAAAAAATTTCTTTTCAAAAGTTACAAAAATTTAAAAAAAATTTTTTTTTCGAGAAAGTTTTTTTCAAAAAAATTTTGGAAAAATATATTTTTCGAAAAATCCCTTCCTTAACGACCACGTGCCGCCGAAGGGTAGGGGAAGCTTCGGGAACCTCCGCGGAAGGGTGGGGGAAGCGCGCGGTTCGGGTAAAAGGTAAAGGAGTGGGGGGGGGGGTGGGAGAATCGGCTTTGTTCATCTACTTAGAACACGCGAGAACACGATGTTACTTGATGTAGCTCGAACGACGGCACGAACGGAAAAGGCCCAGGAAATAACTACTTTTCCCCACAATCCACAAAATCATAGAAACCGCAATTGAAACTCGATACACACGTGCGCATGCATCAGTGTGTTTACAAAATATGCAAATATTCTCATATAGTATCTCTCTCTTACACTCGTAAATTGTGATACATTAGAAAGAGACCGAAATTTCCACTGGTGCGCACGTTATTACATCCACATCCATATTTATGCTCACTTAAACGCGCGCGTATATTTAAATGTTGGAAATTGACTTTTTCCATGCGTTAAAATGCTGTACTAGAATCAACTTGAGTCGTTAGAAAAAAAAGTAAATTATGTCTGTCAAAAAAAAAAAAAAAAATCCAAGTCTACGATTGGGTCTAAACAATAAGGAACAAGAAATGGAAAAATTATTAAGGAAAAAATGGCAGTAAACAAATTTCATATTCATTATATATTTATGCTAAAAACCGGCATAAGTATTTCATGAAAAATTTTCGCATTGTATTATTATGCAGGCTCATTAACAAATGTCTATGTTTTCACAAATGATTGCATACTTTTTATATTTAATTCTTATTGTCAATTTAATCAATATGTGGATCATAAATATTATCATTGTTGTAAAATTATAACTGTACCTGATCCACAGAGTTCATGAATTATAACTTAATTCCATTGAAATCATTATTGTGTTTCGATTAAGAAGTACTGAAACGATAAGAACGTTCTATAAATCAGAAGTTGACTCAAAAATATTTATCTACCTCGTAACATTCTTGATAGTTAGAATACAACTCAGATCTAGCGATTTATATAATTATATACATTAAAATCGCGAGCCTCATCTTTGTGATGCGCGCGCATTTTCTAGCAGGAAACCTGGGTAAGCGTGCAAGTTCAGTCCGCAGGCAGTCATCACAGCAGTGAGGCATCATAAGCACATTTTAACAACGCGCACTTCATTCAGGATGCGCGCGTTTTTCCTATTATATTACATCAGCCTACTTCAGACTGGCATGTGTTTCTTCAGAATTGATAATTTAGAGTTAAATAAGATAAATTAAGCAATTTTTCGATAATTTGGAATAGGACAAAATTTATCGGTATCTAAACAGTTCAGAAAAAATTCATTTCAGTTCTTCAATTATTCGAAATTTCTATATTAAATGCTGGCATTAGACAAATTTCTAATCGTCTGAATTATCAATTTCAGAAATCAGAAATTCATTATCTATGATTTTTAAATTGAATTATTTGGTTTCAAATACTATAAGAATTCTTTTCTTGCTGGCATGTTTTCTGCCCCGGCTAATTTGAGACAGCTTAGATTTTGAAGGTTTGGGAAAAGGGTTTATTCTGATTGGTTAATTTTTTTATTCTTGCTCATATATGCTTAAATTTGCACATTAACTTCTTTGTATATTGATGGGTTTAGGAAGCTGATTATTAGCCTGAGTTCAAATCCGCGAGTGAAGGAGTCGCTCAAGCTCAAATTGAGATTTTTAGATTCACAATCGTTAGTTGTAAATAAAAAAATATTTTAGATGGAATGTAGAAGAAAATTGTAAAAACATTACCTGTCATTCGAATCAAAGTTTTTGATAGCCTATTAACAAAGTTACGATATTCCATATATCTCTAGGAAACATATTTGGACGTGCATGAATAGGCATTTCTTGAATTGTTATTATTTGAAACTTAACATTTAGGTTTATTTCGTTCAGTTGCATGGTTTTCACAATCGAAAATCATTATGATTTATAAACTTCAAGAAATGCTTATAATAATTTTGAAAATCGATAAGTTTCAAATATGCATATTTCGCACACTGTGAATTTCATTATAACTTGAGTTTAGGCGAATCGCAAATTGCCATTCTCGTAAACAAACGTCGAACATAAATATAATTTTAATTATCAGATATGCAAGCGAATGAACATAAAAAGTATCTACATTTTCCATGTAACAGCATTTTAAATGAATATTCGATAATTGTGCAGTCTTCAATTATTTTCTCATTTTATGTATGAGCCAGACAGAGCTGATGTATAAATGCTGCGCATGAATGCTAGGTTGATTCTCGTCGACTCGGCGTTCTAAATCATATTTGTTGGTCGCGAGATTGATATTCTCTACCGTTAAATTGTGTCGTTTCATGAATGGTGATAATGAGTATGTATACATTATATTTTATTTGCATATTTGCATATAATATAAAATAATAGAAAATATACTCAGGTAGAATTTTAATACCAATCGTGTACATACGTTTGTTTGATTGATCATGTTTTGATATTTTCGCACTACTTTCAGGGATGAAGAAAAAAATTTTAAATCGAAAAATTTGCTAATTGTGATTGTAGAGTAGCAGCTTTCTTGCTTACGAATTAAAAACTATGAAACTACATAAAATGGATTGAAGAATCGATTATAACTCATAATGAGCCGATGACCTAAAACAATATTCAACGATTAACTTTAATACACGCATTCATTTAACAATATATGTGAAACAACAGTTCATAAATAGAACTATTCAAACATCCTATACATAATCATTCACTCAAGCTTAATACGATACTATACTTGCACCACTATGATATATTATATACATGGTAACACGAATAAAAAAAAACCGATTTCTATGAACTATTGGCCATTTTAGAATTTTTCCGAAAACGCGCTCGGCCCTAATTTTTTTCCCATTTCAGCAGTTGGGATTTTTTTCTTTTCTTCGACTTCTTTGTTTTTAGACGAAGAGGAAGAAGCGTTAAATCAGTGCGCATAAAACATGAATCACTGTTGTCATCGAAAATTTCATCATTCCAAGCACGCAATTGACCTGCGACTCGCACATCGTGGACAAATGATATAAATTGAAGATAAAGTTTACAAGCTGGCGGCCAATGTCAATCTAGTGTACTTCATCTTTTAATTCTAAGCATTTCTTCACCATGTTGCGAAACGTTCCCAAACAATCGTCCTCCTTGAAAAATTCCCAGCAATTTTCACAAACGGACAACTTTCGGAACATTTCGTTGGAAATCGCGGGCAAATCGCGTACTTTTTGATTTCCAATTTTTTCATTGTCGATAAAATATGAGGCCAAGATTCTAATATTCCCATCGTCTTCGACGGGGCCTCGACAATTGTCTGATTATGAAAACCCCTGCATCGCCAAAGACAAATAAGACCCAAATGACACACCTTCGCAATTTGTATGTGAGTTGCAGGGCAGTGTTGAGTTACTCATGAATCGCGCAATGAAAGATTCCGCTAGTTGCAGCGCTGTTTGGTTGATGTTTCTGCGAACATGGACCCGGATTCTCCCAAAGAGATTTTCCGAAGAATCTTGATTGCACTAACGCGTATTGAACTCTTTAATCCAATATTTTTCGCTCAACACTGCTCACAACTTCTCCAAACCCATAACCGTTGTTTCCCAGTTTTTCAAGGAGGGAATACGGGCTTTCGTTTCCCATAAACTATTAACGTAGACAAAACGAAGATTGTTCATTGCGTATTTTGCCGTCTTCTAAAATTTGTGATGAGAAGAAGCGTTGCTAGGGGCTGCCTCAGCTCTGGCCACAATTACCTCAAACATAAATTGGCCGAGTCACGTGAATCTTTGAAAAATCGGAAGATTTTCGCCGTCTGGCGAGCGACTTTCTTCTCGATTTGCAATATTTTCCCGTCATTGTCAGTTGCCGTAACAAAATAAATATAATGATGCGAATAAATAACTGTTGTTAATAAAGACTGTATGGAAAGCTTACATATTATCCCATGACTTTACATAGGACAATGAGCCTCACTGCAAAACATAGTGAAACATGTAAATACGACCCGTCAAACACTTTTAACGATGTTTTGCAATAAGGCTTACTTTTCCATGACCGTATATGAGATAATAAGACTTATCGCGAGACATGAAAAAACATGAAAATACGACCCGTAAAACACGTTTTACGATGTTTCGCGATTAGGTTTATTCTCTTATGACTGTCTATAAGAAAATGAGCCTGATCGCGATACATGTTAAAACATGAGAATAAGACCCGTAAAACACTTTTTACGATGTTTTAAGATAAGGTTTATTTCTTCATGACCAAACAAAGGAAAATGAGCCTTATCGCACAACATGTTGAAACATAATATGACCCGTAAAACACGTTTTACGATGTTTTGCAATATGGTCAATTTTCTCATAACCGTACATAGGAAAATAAGCCTTATCGCAAAACATGTTAAAACATAAAGACGCGACCCGTGGAACACGTTTAACGATGTTTAGCAATAAGGCTCATTTTCTCATGATCGTACATATGTGAATAAGCATTATCGCGAAACATGGTATAACATGAAAATACGACGCGCGAAAGATGTTCACTTACGTCCTTTTTCCAATTTCTTCAATCCAGTTTGCCATGATGCGACTCAACACTTGAGTCGCATGTTTGGCTCGCATTCTTTGCTTTTTTTCTGGTACCATATACTCTTCTGTTATTTCCGGTATTTGCGAATTGCTTCTGTTGAGCGAAACATCAATTTCACTGTGCAACACATTTTTTCATCTGGGAAAGTAATGGTTCCTGTTAACCCCCATAGACTATCCCTAAAAGGATTCTCACAGGTTAGCTCGAGTAAGGAAGATATCAACAACCACATTTTTCTTTCAATTAAAGGCTCTAGGAGCGTCATTTCTTATCCGATTTTTGGAATCAGAAATAGTGAGAGCATTTTTCAGTACGACAATTCTATTTTCAGGGTCAATTCTCAAAAATTCACAAAAATCCTCGCTACATTTACATACTATTTTCTGATATTGCCGGGAATTACTTTTTTCTTTAATGTTCATGAATTCAAACTTATACTATATTCTCTGAATTTTTTGAATTATTATATTTCTTTGATTGTGTTTTCGATGTGACATTGCTGGCGTACAGGTCAGGGTTATTGAATTATAAGTCACAAGCTTAGGAGAGCAATTTATTATTAATTTTAGTATACAAGCAGTACCAAGTGCCAGAAAAAACCGCGCGCATTCAACCGACGGACTTGGACTGACTTAATTGAAAAAAGAGAGTCGCCTTTAGGCCCCGTTCCGACGCGAAAGAATATCGTCTGGACCGAGTCCCAAAGCACAACGTTTCTAGAATAATCGTATTTCCAACACTCCCTCCCGGAGTCAAACGATATTATTTCTCATTATCATTTGTATCCATAATTTTATCAGTCAATTGTTTATGAGATCAATAACAAAGCGGTTTGGTCATAATATCGGCGATTCGTTCTTTAGTCGAAATCCATTTAATAATTACTCTATTTTCATCCACTTATTCCTTAATATAGTCATTATGTACTTCGGTCATGTGCCTTAATCTATTGCCACTATTCGTTTTCGCACAGAAACCAGCAGCCTTGTTATCGCATTGTACAATCGCAGGTAACAAACTTGTATTCTGAATGCGAGTCAGAGATTTGTCAATACCAATGATTTCTTGACAAGGAAAACTCATTGCAATATACTCAGCTTCACATGTTGATAATGCCACATAATTTTGTTATTTTGTTTCCCAAGCTATTGTGTCTTCATATAATCTGACAATGTAACCGCAAGTTGAAATAGAACCTTTGCAATCTGCAAAGCTTGAATCCGAAAAACTGACAAGATCTTTGTTCTTCCAAAATAATGCAAACTTTAATTTTTTGTTCCTTTTAGATATTGAAAAACTTTTTGTACCATATTCCAATCTGATTCTTCTGGTTCATTTTGATGTTTACTAAAAATGTTTACTGCATAGGCGATATCAGGTCTTGTTGATCCCGCCAAATACAGCAAACTGCCAATAGCTTCTTAATATGGTACATTAATTTCATTCAATTAATTTTCTTTTTCATTTTGTTCTCTATCCTTTCTTTCTTTATTATAAACTTGTCGTGTCACCATTGGCGTATTGTGACGAATCTTCTAATCCAAATCGTTTAAAAATTTGTGCAATGTACTCTTCTGGGCTTAATTTGAAATTTCTATTAGAACAATTTCTTTAAATTTTTAAACCTAAGATGAATTTTGGCTCTCCCAAATCGGAAATTCCAAAAGCTTCTTGTAATTTTCTCTTAATTTTCAATAATTCTGTAGGGCGATTACTTGCAATCAACATATCGTCTACGTATAATAGCAAAATCGCGAACTTGTTTCCTTCGCGCCAAACAAATGAGCATGGTTCGCCACTATCACTTCTCAATCCAATAGAATAGACAACCTCGGCGAACTTAGCATTTCACCTTCTTGGACTGATTCGTTATCCATAAAAAGCCTTTTTTTAATTACATACTTTCTTTTGCATTGTTGATTTTGAAACATTATAACCTTTTGGAATGTTCATGTAAATGTCCTCATTGATATCTTCATTCAAAAATGCTGTTTTAACATCCAGTTGACAAACATCAAGATCATAATAATTTATAATTACCAAAACTGCTTAAACCAAAACTAATCTTGAAACAGGTGCGTAGGTTTCTTTCAAGTCGTAAATATTTTTATCTTCAAATCCTCTAATGACCAAACAAGCTTTGTGTCAGATTTTCCCATTCTTATCAACTTTACGTTTGAAAACCCATTTAGAATCAATAACTTCCTTTCGTGGTCGGTCAACTAGTTGCCAAACTCCATCTTCATCCATTGAATTAAATTCTTCCTCAATAGCAATCTGCCAAAAGTCTTTTTCTTTAGACATCAATGCTTGTTTATAATTGATTGGATCTTCATTAATTTCAGCAAAAAGTGGATGCATCAAACAATGTTCAGATTCATTTTTTATCTTTGAATATTCTCCTTCTATGTCGGGAAATTTGGAATTATCTTCGGACGAAATTGAATGCACCATATTCGCAAAACTTGTGTCTTGAATTTTCTTACTACTTGTGTTGGATGGATGAAAAACAGTTTCTGATTGTAATTTTGCGATTTTGTCATTTTTCTCATTAACCTTATTACTCATTTTTCTCTTTTTAGGTCTTCCTCTACTCCTTTTAACAGTGACATTTTCCTGATTCAGTTCTCCTTTCGTTTTGGATATTTCTTCAGTTTCTTTCATGGGATCAAAATTTACACTTTATTCTGATGATTTATTTTCATTATCCTTTTTCAAAAATTGATTCCCATAAACCAATTTTTCGTTAGAACGAACATTTCTCGATTCAAAATATTTGTTAGTTTCTGAATTGCAAAATTATATCCTGTAGGGGTATATCCTACAAGCACTCCCCGATTTGCTCTTATCGAAAATTTAGTTTCTGGTTTTCTAGTCATCATTTAATATGCAAGGCATCTGAATCTTTCAATTTGTTTTATATCAATTTTATAATTTGGCTGAAATTTTTGTATTGGTATCTCAAAATTGATTGACTTGTGTGGTGTTCTATTGTCAACGTAAACTGCTGCATTAAGTGCTGAATCCCACATTTATAGAGGTAATTTGGAATCGAACGACAATGAACGAATCTTCTTCTGGATGGTTTGATTGAACCTTTCTGAAGTCCCATTATGTTGAGGAGTATCTGGACAAATTAATTTACGTTCTAATTTGAATTTCTGACAAAAATTCCCTTTTTCGAAGAATTTCAAATTTGGTTCGAAATTTTTGTTTGAAAAGAAACCCTGACCCTGATTTTGTTTTTGAAAAGTTTTCTAATTTGCATCATTTTGTGTTTCAAAAGATTTTTGAAAATTTGACTTTGTAAATTTTGACATATTTTGTTTACTGTTTGATTTTTTATTGAACTTTGTTCGAAATTGATTTTGATTTTTTTGTTCAAATCGATGGACGCACTCATATGATTTATGCTTCCCATATTTTCCACAAACGAAACAATGATTTTTTCTCTTGGGACATTTGTTTCTTAAATGATCAAAACTGTCACACGTGAAACATTTCTTTCGAATCAATTGATTTTGTTGAAATTTAGGTTTCCCGGATTGAAAAGATGTTGTATTTTTTAGTTCTCAAGAGTTTAAATTTTGTTGCGAATTTGAAACTTTGTTCACTTTATTTTGAGTAATGAAAGCTTTGAGAGCCTCGCAACCTCAATTTCTGCCAGTTCGATATTTCATTATAAAATCCAAAGATTGAACTTCAGGTACTGCCAAAAATATCGCGTTATAAAAAGCGTCTCTCTTTTCTTCTTCGGAGAGGGGAACTGAATCGGACATATTTTCATACATTCTGATGAGCTCTTTGAATTTATCATAAAATTGTTAGGCTGTTTCTTCGTTTTTTTTTGTATTTAATCGTGTACAATTGCCGTCTAACACAGACACTTGTCACGTTGAATCGACATCTTTCAAAATCTTTCAAAGTGTTTGAAATTTTGACTGGATCTTTGATCGCGATGACTTTTTGCAGATAATCATTCTCAATCCGATTAATTAGAATATCTCTGACTTGGAAAACATTTTTCTCTTTCAAACCTTCAGAAATATCTTTCGGAGGCGGGATTGTTGGATTAATCACGTACAAAAGATCAGGCATTTTCAATTTAGAAATCAAAAGTTCGTAAAAATGCTCGAATTCCTTATTTAATTCGTAATTTCTTTTTGTATAGTCCTTGTTATAAATTTCGAATATTAAAGCATTTTGCAATCTATCTATGTCCATCGAATTTTGATTTGAAGTTGCAGAATTGTTTTGCTGATTGCCTGCTGAACTGCTTGCTTGAGCTCTGTTTCTTTCTTCTTGTAATTTTTTAATCCTTCTCTGATTTTTTTCGGCATTATTCCCGACCGATCTGCTGGCTCTGGCACACCTTTTCGTGACTCAGTATTACCAGTTATCTGTGCGGAATCACTATCTTCTGTGAAACCGGACACAGATTTCAACAGAGATAGTATATTTCATTCATTTTACTTTTCATCGACACTGCTCGTTAATAAATATTCACAACAATGTGATAAATTCCAAAACCTCGTTAAGTATACTCATAGAATACCCGGTCATCTTTCATTTTCCAAATTTCTTGCGCCTCGCACAGTATATATATAGTATACCCGGCAAAACTCTTATTTCATTCTTCCATATATCACAATTAAATATTACATTTATGTCACGTTTATAACTCTTTAATTCGTTTCTTATTTCTTCTAATCTCATCTTGCAAATTTGCAAGACTCCTCTCAGCATCATTGTGCATATCTCCTTCAGGACTCGTGAATGTATGACTTTTTTGTCTTTCAATTTGACTGTCGCCCTCCCCCTGGCTTTTATTTAAATCTGTAATTTCCCAATTTCCTTTCGTTGATAGATTTGTTGATAGATTTACAACTTTCCCTACAGAATATTTTAACACATAATGTAATTTTTCAAGTTTTCATTCCATACTTAATTATTCAGACTTATCACTCATTTAATTTCTTAATTCACTTCTCTTATACCAATCCTTCATTCATTTTAATATCAAAAATTCCCTTCCACAATAATTTGAAAACCACTTCATACCAAAACGCCTTTCTACTATTCATATCTTAATTGTTTCTGTGTTATTAATTATTTATAAATTGCTCTCCAATTCGCGTACATGGCTGTCTTATTTTCTGCCGGTATTCACGTCTACGTAATGCATTAATAAAATTTCATACATCAATAGACCCACAAGGAAAAACATGGAAAACCTTGTATAATAAATAATTAGACGTTATGTAAATTTTGATTCATCATTGCTCAAAACTATACAGTACATTATTGATATTCATTTCAATCGTATCACCCTTCGCATTAAGTCAGTTTTACAAAATCAGTTATAATAATCATTGTTTAGCACACATTATAATTCAGAGTTTATATATATATATATATATATATATGTATAGGTTCCACTCATATGTCATACGTTATTATAAATTTAAATGCATGCCCCTGACTATCAATACTGAACACAAGCAATGATAGCCGAGACGGACTCAAAAAATCCACACAAGTTACTTTCCTGCGTTTGATCAACAATCCTAGTAACTCGAGTCACTGATGATGAACACAACCATCAATAATAAGAGCACCTAAGAGGTTGGATTTGTGCCCGAAAAAAAATTGAATCAAATCAAATACTCCATTTTTATGATCCACTTGAATGTCTCTTTTCTTGTTCCGCACTTCATACACACGGTCCTAGCTTCCAGAATATTCAAATATTTAACGACGGTCGTATTCTATTAAAATATCACGTGACTTAATTTCAAACTCTTCATGATTCATTTCAATCATTTCTCATCGATCATATACACTTATAGCTATAGCCTCATTGGCCATTTTCATTTCTCATGAATTTTATTATAATTTAATATTTCCAGCTGATATTACATACTGGATAAGTATCCTTTAATTTTTCCACACTTCATTTTAATCTTTTTTTTTTTTTGTAATTCTGTTCTATTTCTATTTCCTTTCATGCTTTGGAACTACGTGTTAATCCACAAAACGAATTAGCATGCTATTAAATCGAAGTTCGATAAAAAGTGTGACGCTTAAAATACTCCGGAACCTTCCCGAAACCAATAGCCATGAGCCGTACCAAAAGTCATAGCAACTACGTACATTCTCTTTGAGCCGTGGTCCTCCAACATAAAAGACGCAATGAAATTGATTGCGCATCAATTTAAAAGTTAAACTAATTATATCTTATTATCACCTCTTTTTCATTGAGGCTGTAATACTTTTCCTTATAAATTGAAATGATACATCTTCAGATTATAGTTTGAGTGACCTTGATAGCTTAATTTTACACTCACGCAAAATTGCACTAATTTTATTCCATAATAATGAAATAATTCTTGATCTTCGTTATTATATCACAAATAAAATGAATAGTCCTCAGAATAATTTAAATTTACTATTACGTCCTCAGAATGATTTAAATTTACTATTACGTCCTCAGAATAATTTAAATTCACTATTACGTCGTACTACGCAACGGATTCGCTAAAATGAAAGTAGCAAACTTTCACCGCAGTGGAAGCGTGATGGGCCCATAACCTGTTGGCGAACAGGTCAGGGTAATTAAATTATTAGTCACAAGCTCTGGGAAAGCAATTTATGAATTATTTCAGTATACAGGCAGTACCAAGTGCCGGAAAGAACCGCGCGCATCCGACCGACAGACTTGGACTGACTTAATTAAAAAAAGAGAGTCACCTTTAGGCCCCGTTCCGACGCGAAAGAATATCGTCTGGACCGAGTCCCAAAGCACAACGTTTCTAGAATAATCGTATTTCCAACAGACATTAACAAAATTCTGTAGGTCACAATTTTTGTTAATTTTATGAATTATCATAATTTCTATCGATTGATTTTTTCAATCCAAATTCTCTCAGTCTTAATCATTATATTTAATCGAACGACAATTTATAATTTTCATGTAATCGATATTTCACATCTCAAAGCATTTTAAAGAACTTAGTATTAGAGGGATTAATGTTGTTACGGAAAATAACTTCTTTGAAGATAATTTTTCTATGTAAAATATAAAAATTGTAGCGTATGAAGCATGAGGACTTCAACGCTCGGACGAGACACTTACACTTTCTAGTTTCCACTTTTTGGCTAGACATTCCCGAATAGCGGAAATTGGCAACGCAAAAAATACCACTGCATAAAGAATAATAAATGCAAGCAATTCCTCTTTACACATTCACAAATATAACTTGTAGTTTTCAAAATGTATCTCTAAAACAAATTTCTCTAGACAATCGAAATTACCATTTTTTAAAAATAAAATCGAAATATTTCGAAAAATTGTATATGTTATCATGCGGAATTCGACAATCATTTCACGGGAACACAAGCGACGCTGGAAAGTTTGTGACAATTCCCAAGAAATATTAATTTGTTGACAACTTTTTGCTGTAAAGTTGTTTTGAACCTCATCGGAGTTTTCACACCTTTGATTGTAAAAGGTGAGCGAGAAAGTTCCGAGTTTAAAGAACTTTCAGCGAAGAAGTTGGTCACTAGACTTCAAGAAAGTTCTTTCGAAAGTTTGAAATTTTGATATCAATTACTTTAGCGTGGGCATTGTTTCATAATAAACTGCGCGAGAGCGTTCCAAAAAACCATTGACTTGGAATCTTAAATCCAGCGAAGAGAAAGATCGAAGTAGGCGGAGAATAAAGAACATGACAAAAACGCGAGGACTTTGACGTGCACGAAGTTATTTCGGCAGTCGTTAATTGATGAATTCATTAATATTATAATCAGCAGTTTCATAACTTATATAATAAACCGCCTACGTTACAGCAAAGCAGCATCCGATTTACAATTATCTCACGTTGAATCGTCTTTTGACATTTTCTTTCGTATTTTAATCGTTGTTCTCGAGTAGCTTGCAAAAAATTTTTTGCGTAACTCAATTCTCGCAAATCGAATTTCAACGAAGATTCCTAAAATAAGTAATTCAATAAGAGTCCGAATTTCCATGAATTCCTATGAATTTTATTAGATGCGCATTTTTATTGACCAGCTGATAAACACCGATGTAGAACAATTAACAATATGTCAACTAAAACGTAACAATTCGTTTTCGAATAAATGACCAGAATGACATTCGTTCAATTATTGTTTTGTATAAGAAATGCTATGGATTAATCTAGTTCTTGAATTCACCTGTTAGTCGAAAGTAAATGAAATACAAAACTGTTCTTCTTCTGAGGATTGATTATTCATATAAAATATGTTCTCGAAATTTCGAGCGCCTATATATAACTTCGAGCACGTCAAAGTCCTCGCCTCTTTGTCATGCTCTTTATTCTCCGCCTACTTCGATCTTTCTCTTCGCTGTATTTAAGATTCCACGTTGATGGTTCTATGGAACGCTCTCGCGCAGTTTATTGTAACAGGCCGCTGAAAAGCGACCTCTTTTTCATAATTTAAGTTTATTTTAATTAGACCAATAAGATTGAGTTATGTTCGCGCGCTTCACCGAGGGGATATTCACTTGATTCCGAACGTATCAATTTGTCAGAAAACTGTCGAAGACACGTTCAGTAATGCAAGTTATTGTCCCTCACCGTCGAAACAGTCATAAAATGAACGAAATGGTCGGTACTATGTCAGGTAATGTACAGGGAGAGACCAAGAGAGACGGTTCTCGTACGAAATCGTACGAGGACCGTCTGAAATCGTCAAGCGTGTGTGC
>JAPYZK010002541.1:0-13774 GCA_030522785.1 Platygaster equestris | reverse complement strand
AAATGATGCAGAAGCCTGCCGAGAGGTGCAAAATCCTTAGGCCGTTAAAGGGACATCCCAGAGGGCCAAAATCCCAGATTCCCAAATAGACCCACGGACCCGCTTATGTAAAAAATAAGAAAACCAATTAACACCTAGAGACACTCGCGAGCGAACCGAAAACCGAGAATCGACAATCACCTTATCGCGGGGACCGATTTGATAACAGCCAGCGTTGGGGCCGATAAGAGATGATGTGGACTCGACGAAGTCCCAACGCTAACAGCACCCCAAAATGGGGCCGATCTGCCCACCTAGCCTCTCCCGATGAGATCATTTTCATTAGAAACGACTCATCATGGCACTAGCCTCGAAAATATGTCCAAATATGGGATGATGAAAATGGATTCGCTTGAAACCAGAGGCCCAAAATACAAAAAAAAAAAAAAAAGATGAGAAAGAACGATGACGACGATTCTCACCCGACCCAAATCCCGAAAACATTGATTCCAAAAAGTAGCCCGAGATAGAATCACGCTCAAATTCCGATCGAAGTGAATCACGTACCAACAAAAAACACCCATGACGGAATTAAAATAAGCAAATCTTATTATCCATGAAATTCCGCTACAACATAAAAAAAATTACGTCAATAAAGAACAAAATTAAAAACAATCCCATAAATAATAACCGTCATATTTTTCAATTTTCAAAAACTGTCCGATTTTTGAAAAATGGAGATTTAAAATCTCCATGTTTTTAGGGCATTTCGTCTTTCCTAATAATTGTACATTTTCACGTTTTTCAAGGTCCAAAATAAATTCGAAAAATCCCCGACAAAATTGACTCGAAAAATCCAACGCCCTAATCAACAATCGTCTCATTTTTTCCAGGCCTCGGTCTTTTTAAATGGCAACGGGACGGGCGAAGGCACCCACATTTCCATTTACATCAAAATTCTCCCCGGGGAATATGACGCGTTACTGCGCTGGCCATTTTCGCACAGCGTATCTTTCACCATTTTCGACCAAACCGTCGTCGCGGAAAAAGCGTGCAACATCGTCGAAAGTTTCATTCCCGACCCGACGTGGAAAAACTTCCAAAGACCCAGCCGAGAGCCCGATTCCCTAGGTTTCGGATTTCCCCGTTTCGTCTCCCATGAAATGGTGAAAAAACGACATTTCGTCAAGGACGACACAATGTTCATCAGGGTCAAAGTCGACCCCAGCAAAATCGTCGCCGTTTAAAAATACCTTAAAAAATCGAACATTTTCAAACATTTCTTCGAAATATATTTTAAATTTCATGTACATGGGTTAATAACTTAAATCATGCTGATTTCGATGTTTTTTTCAAAATTTCGATAATTTTCAGGGGTTTCATCGGGGTCGAAGTTGACCCCAGCAAGATCGTCGACAATTAAAAATACGTTAAAAAATTGAAAATTTCAAAACATTTTTCAAAAATAGAAAATTAATTTTCATTTATACGTGTGAATGACTTGAATTATGCTGATTTCGATGTTTTTTCAGAAATTTCGAGAATTTTCGAGGTGTTTCATCAGGGTCGAAGTTGACCCCAGCAAAATTGTCGATGTTTAAAAATACGTTAAAAAATCGAAAATTGTCGAAAATTTTTCACAAATAGAAAATTATTTTCATTTATACATGTTAATGACTTACATTATGCTGATTTCGATGTTTTTTTACGAAATTTTAAGAATTTTCAGGGTGTTGACGAAATTGGAAAAGTTTTCGAAAATTAATTATCATGTGAATTTCGCGAAAATTGGACATTGGCTTTAATTATGACGATTTCGAGTTTCGTTTTCAAAAATTTAGAGAATTTTCGGGGTGTTCAACAAACCAGACAAATTTTTTGAAATAAGTTAGCTTAAATTATGACGATTCCGATTTTTTTTTGTTTTCAGAAATTTTGGGAATTTTCGGGTTATTCACCAAATCGGTACATTTTTTGGAAATTGATTAATATGTGGGTTTCCATTTTTTTTTTTTTTTTTTAACTTTTAGAATTTTCGGGGTGTTCACAAAATTGGACAAATTTTTGGAAATTAATTATTATTAGTATTAGTATTTCGCAAAAATTTTGAATTGGTTTTAAAAATTGGCTTTAATTATGACATTTTAGATTTTTTTTCCCGAAATTATAAAAATTTTATAATTCAAAATGGGGTTTAAAAAATAGGAAAATTTTTTTGAAAATTAACCATTATTTGAATTTCGCAAAAATTTTTAGTTGGTTTAAGAATTGGCTCAACTTATGACAATCTACATTTTTTTTCCGAAATTATGAATATTTTCGGGGTGTTTAAAAAATAGGAAAACTTTTTTCAAAATTGATTATTATGTGTATTTCGCAAAAAGTTGAAATTGGTTTTCAAAATTGGCTCAAATTATGACGATTTAGATTTTTATCCCCGAAACTTTGAAAATTGTCGAAATATTCACATAATCGGAAAAACTTGTTAAAAATCAATTATTGTATAAATTTCACAACAATTGAAACTTTGTTTCAAAAATTGGCTTTAATTTTAATAATCTCCATTTCTTTCCGAAATCTCAAGAATTTTCTGAATATTCACAAAATCGGAAAATTTTTTTAAAAATCAACTATCATGTAAATTTCACAAAATTTTAAAATTTGTTTTTTGTATAATATTTTCGAAAACTGGACGGACAATTTTAAAAAAATATTTCATCTTTCTTAAAATATTTCAAATTACGGCAGTTAAAGTTTTTGTTTTTGTGAGTTTTTGATATTTTCAGACTGGTCGAAAAAATTTTTTATTGCGAATTCTGATGGCATTTAGAGGTACAAAAGTATGGAGTTTCGCTGTAAATAGACCTAACGGATTTATTGTATATATTACGTATTTATATATTTAACGTAAGTTTATACTCGAAGAAGAGGAAATGTGATTTTTACTAGTGACTGAATGTAATAAGTTAGGTAAATAGATGAATAAATGTACATAAGAATAACGAACGTCTTCTGTGTTTTCCCCTTTTAATAATAATAAATAGTGACATATAAAATGACTCACAAATTCTAAAACTGCGAACTTCGAGACTGGCTTTCTTGAGTGCTGGACTGAAAAAAAAAGTTTAATTAATATTTAATATATCTAAATAATTATCGTATACATTCTCATAACATTTTTTTGATACGAAATTTTTTCAAGAATGAATCATTTAAATGAATTTTGTTCAAAATAAAATGTGCCTCAAGTTTCAAACATTGAAAATTCAACGAAAAAAAATGTCGAATATAAATTTCCAAAAATCCAAAAAATATAAATCAAATAATTTAATTCTCAAAAAATCACAAACAATAAAATTCAAAAATCGAGTAATTCTAAGCTCCGAATTATAAATCTTGGAATTCGAGGAAATGAATTTTTTTTCATTTTTTACGTAAAGTGAACAATTTACCATGGAGTTGGAAAATTTAAATTTTTTGTTTTTTTAAATTACATATTTCAAAATATAATTATATTTTTAATTATCAAAAAATAGAATTTGAAGATTTTGAGTTCAAAAAATTTTTAATTTTTGAAATGAAGAAAATTAGAATTCAAAATCACACTGGAAAATTGCAAAAAATGAAGAAGTTGAACAAATCCAAATATCTGAACTCTAAAATTAACAAATCCAGGAAGAATTGAAAATGTTTTTGAATTTTCTGAAAAACAATTTTTGGAATTAGACAATTTTTTTTTTACGACACACGATGCTATGAAACATTATTTCATTCAAAATTTTCGAAAAAAAGAATTCAAAGATATTAAAAATTTCAATTAATCGAAATTTTCATTGAAAACTTAACGAATTTAGAATTAAAAATCTTAAAATAATAAATAATTGAACAATTGTTTGAGTTCAAAATATTGAAGAATTTTCAAATTAAAATATTTGGAGATTAAATCATTCAAACTGCAAGGTTTTGTATCAAGAAATTAAAGGAATTGGAAATATTCCAATTTATTTCGAAAAATAAACAATTTAATAATTGAAAAATTCGTTTCTTTCCCTTTTTTGAAAGTGTGTATTCCGAAATATTATTTCATTTTTAATTTCAAATTCACAAAGTGTTTATTCAAATGAATGCAGATTTTACTGTTTTTTACAAATCGCAACAATGTAAGTTCGAAAAATTTCAAAAATTCCAAGTTTGAATATTTAAACTTCGAAGATTGCAATTTTTTATTCAAAAATGAAAAATCCAGAAATTAAAGGTATGAAAAATATTTTTTTTTTTGCAGAATAAAAAATTCTGAAGTCAAAAAATTATTTTTTTGTTCCAAGTTACATAATATGTACTCAAAAATATTATTATACTACCAATTTCTAAAAATAAGAATCCAAAGACATAAAAATTCCAAAATTTACAAATTTTGGATCAAAAACTGACTCAATTCAAAATTTAAAATCTTACAATAACAAATCACATAAATGTACGAGTTCAAAAAATTACACAATTTCGAATTTCAAGTTTGAATATTTTAAAATGTAAATTTTCAAAGTAAAAAATTACAAATAAAAAAATAAGAGCAATCAAAAACCTCGTATTTTTTTCACGAAATGAACAATCTCAAGTTCAAAAACTTTCAATTACTATAAAATCTTCCAAAAAACTCCCAATAATTAATTCGCAAAAAATTTTAAAAAATTCGACATCATTTCCAAGAACAAATATTTATTCACAAAGAATTTTCAGTAAAAATTCTTTGTACCAAGGCAGATTTGCTGATACGAAGAATTTGGTCCAAAGTGTGTGGAAGCAACGGGCGAATGTTCGCGATTTCCATTATCGTGAGGTGGTCCAATTTGGCGTGTGTCGAGTCACTCTTGAGGAACGTGTCGATGGAAGTGCGCAATTTCGACATTCTTATGTCCCATAAATCCTGAAATAATGACGAAATCCATTAAATTATGCCGTTATTGGTTTTATCTAGAAAGCTTAAAGTGCTACCGACTTTTATCGCCGTTCGAATCGAGTCCACTTTGGGTATGTCGTCGGACGCAACGCTCAGTATCATGTGCGTTTCGTCCATGAAATGTTCACTGGGCATTTCGGTAAAAAATCTGAAAATTGATAAAAATAAGAAAAATCAGAATAATTTGTCAACTTTCACGAAAGTTAGAGAAATTTTATATTATATTATATAATTATAAATGATCAATAATGATATATATAATATAATCATAAATAAATTTTATATGATACTGAGCTTGCGATTCTATTACAGTTATAATTAATTTAATTATACTATAATATTTTGTATAGTCATAAAATTTGAAAAAATTATGAAAAATAATAATAAAACATAAAAGTTACATATTTTGGAAAATATATCACATTCAAAATTGTGAATTCGAGATTCGAAATATCCACATTTTTGTATATAGTTTGCAATTTTTTTTTTTCTAAGTTTGAGATTCATTTTAAACATTAATAAATATTGTCTTTTTTTGTGTTCAAGAATGTTCGAAAATATTTCATCAATTCTAAAACATTTGTGTGAATGTTTTTTTTTCTTGTCTAATTTTTTATTTAAATATTCAAATTGACGAGTTAGTGGAATTTAAATATTAAATATTATCATCAAATAAAATGATAAACATTAACAATTAAATATGCAAATATTCTACTTTCAAATATTTAATTTCAAAAATTGTAAAATATTGTTCTTTTTTATATTTAAGAATTAAAACTTTTATTCATTTTTAAATATTTTCGTCAATGTTTTTTCCTTGTCAAAATTTTTCAAACAAAAATTTCAAAATTATAAGTTTGTGAAATTTTTTCAGGAATTTTTGTGATATTCACAGAATGTTATGAACTTTTCTATCTTTGATGATTTTCAAGAATCCATCTAATTTTTATAATTTTTTCCAATTTAAATTAATTTCAATTTTTTTACTTTGTATAGTATTGAATGATTTTTACGTTCGTTCTTTTTTATTCTCAGGGTTTTCAAAAATTTTTTGGAAATGTTAAATATTAAATACTTGAATTTATAACAATTCTGTACTTTTGAAAATAGCAAAAATTTCCAAGATATTTTTTATGGTACCATGATTAAATTATTTCGTAATTTTAAAGCAAAAATATAAGGAGTATAAAATTTACCAATTTTATTAACTGCCAAAGTTTTTCATTGGGCATTTTTTCTTATTTTCAGTTCATTTTTTATTATTTTTCGAACATTTTTCTAAAAAATTTAATTTTCACGCCCGAACTTTACTAATTCGAAAAATAGAGAATGGATAGTATATATCGTTAATGCGAAAAATTAATCGATAGCAATCGATATTGTTTTTCATTACTACTACTCATCCTACAAACATTATCCTCGTGCAAAAACACGCAAATTGTAACAAAAATGACAAAAATCCGCTACAAATCATTCAAGCTCAACAAAATATAAAAAATGATACGTATTTACTATTGTATTTCGTCTTTCCTATGACGAATTTTACAATCCTGAGGATAGAGCAAATCATAAATGTACTACTCGCCTCAAAAACATCAGTCCCAAACAAAAAAACACGTAAAAATCGTCAAAATTGTTAAATGTCAAACAACTCTACCAAAAAAATGACAATATTTCAATCAAATCAAATGCAATACACAATAAAACAATACTTATGCAACTGTAGTTTGTCTTATCTTTTATAAATGCCACGACCCTGAGTAAACAATCACAAACACTACTCGCGCGCTCGCGCCAGAAACATCAGTCCCAAACAAACATCCACGAATGTTAACAAACAAATCCACGAAACTTAATTTTGTAATAATGATCAAATTCATATTCCAACAAAAAAATACGTACTGTTCTTCCTTTTCCTTATCAATAACTGTTTTCAGCTTGTCCTCGTCCATCCAATGGGGACTAACGATTCTGCATTTTTGTTGTTGCCGAAGATTCAAAGCTAACCACAAAGGAACCACGACTGGGATTCCAGCGCGAAATGGGCCGACGGTCCCGGAAATTAAATGCGTTTCGGTCAAATTAAATTTCGGCTCGATGCTCACTAATTGTTTTTCTCCCAAAAATTCGACTTCGTTGGGATCCATGACGCGCACTTGTAAATCCGTTACAGAAACTGCGATTCGATATTTTTTACGAAATTCACTTGTTAGGGGGAATACTTTCTTGATTGTAAATTGAATTAAGAGCTTTCAACAGTCAACAACTATATTAAATGACTGAACGATTGTCAAATGATTACATTTTCTGTTGTTATTGTTTTGGGACAATTAATGCACCGGCAAAAACGCGGGAACTGAAGAGAGAGGAGAAAAAAAACCGGTAGAGGTGGTTCCTTTGTTTCTCTAGAGTGCGCTAGTGGTAAATTTCAAAAATTTTTCAAATTTTTGAAATTCATTTAAAACAAAGGTGATACGGATAAGAATTTGAATACATATATATTGGAATGATTGGTGACTTTTTGGTCGGAGGAAGTTATTTAATTATCACGTCATTATTTGTCATTCTTTTTTGAGGACCAGAGACGTACATAGGAAAAAAAACGGTCGGTTGAGTCCGTTGAGTCACGTGGTTACCACCTGCTTTTTCCGATGTTTTTCCACCTGAATGAACTTGATTTTCTCCCATGGGAAAAATGTTTTGTTTTCAGTTTTCAAACAACATTGTCAGTCTTGTCTCGAATTTACTGTCAAGAATTTCGTAGTTGCAGTAAACAATTCGTGTAAAGTATTTATTTTTTCAGAATTGTAATTGACGTCAGTGGATTTTAACGTAAAGAAAATTGCATCATTTTTCTAACAGGTAATGACTTGAAAACGTAATTCAGCAAATTTGAGAAAGTTCTGTTTTTCTTTTATAGATTTATTACGTAGGCTTGTGTAATTTTCGTTAATGTAATGAGGTTTTTTGATAATTAAATTAATTAATATTTGACAGTTTTGGGAGGATCGTAAAATAATTCTAAACAATTTTATTATTAATAATAAATAAATGAAATTTCATTATGATTGGAGATAAGTAGAATATACATTCATGTATATTTTGACCAAAAATGTTTTATTATTTTGATCAGGTTTATTCCTTCCTAAAGTTTCTGGAGAAAATGAACTTAATGATTAATATGCCCCTTAGCTTCTTTTGAATTTCCACTAAATAATAAATTTATTTTCAATTGTTTTACATGTATTCAGTATTCATCAGATCAGTTCTACTAATTAAGGGTAAAATGAGTAAATTAATCTGTACATTTTATAATTTTTTATTATTTGAACATTTTTTAAATTTATTAATTTTTATATACAATTGTTAATGTTTCCCTTTTTTCACTTTAAAATTAGTTTTCAAAATTGCTACATGAGTTAATTTCTGAATTATCATGAATATTCTTGTATTTTTTACAAAAACTAGAATTACCAGAATTTCTAATCCTCGAAAGTACAAAATTCAAATCCAAAAATTTCAAAAATCATCCATCCTTCCAGAAAATGGTTCGCCACGTGACCAACATCGCCTCCAAGTCAGGAACCGAAACCACCCTGAAGTTCCTCATCGTTGGGGACTACGGCGTCGGAAAAACGTCCCTGGTCCGCCGCTACACGGACGGGAAGTTCTCGTCATCCTACAAAATGACAATCGGCGTCGATTACGCGCAGAAGACCGTTATCTGGGACCCGAACACGACAGTGAACGTGCAGCTGTGGGACGTCGCGGGCAATGAGAAATTCCGGTGCGTCACCAGGGTGTACTACAAGTACGCCGTGGGCGCCGCAGTGGTTTTCGACCTGACCCGGCAGGACTCGCTGAAGCTCGCGAAGCACTGGATCGAGGACATCAGGAACAACGTGGTGACCAAGGACGGCTCTAGCGTGCCCATCGTTCTCCTGGGCAACAAGTGCGACGTCGACACCAGCCAAATCCCAGTCGAGAAAATCATCAGCTTCTGCGAGGAACACGACATCAGCGCCTGGTGCATGACTTCCGCCATGTTAGACGTCAATATTGACAAGTCCTTTGAGTACTTGATCGAACTCGCATTGAAAGCTAATGTTCTAATGGAACATGATAAGGATATTATCAGGCTTCAGGAGAGGTCAAAGGATGGGTTTCAGGGTCGGCATGAAAAAATTCCGTGTTGTTAGGGTTGCCAAATGGCCTTGTTTGGGAGGACATGTTCTTTTTTTTATTTTAAATTTCCTTTTTAAACATAATGGTACATTCATTTTTTATCTTCGTTTTTGTTATTTTTAATTGATCATCATTTCTGACATCTGAAATTGTTTGGATTATGAAGTCAGTAAGTTAAGTTTTGTTTTTTCATTTTCTAGAATAAATAAGTGAATATTCAAGCAGCAATATTTCCAATGATTATAATCAATCATCTTCAAAAAAATGTATTAGAAAGTATTCAACATGTAAGACTGATTTTGAGTATTATTGGGAACGAGTACTAATTATCCAAGCATTTTTTGTGTAGGAAGTTCACTTTTATGAACATTTGTTTTATTTATAAATCATTGTACTTTATGATTTATGTAAATTTGTAAATAAAGTGTACGGCGAAATATGTTTAAAAATCATTTTGCATGTCCAAGAACAAATTTTTAATAGTTTTTCATATTTTGGAGAAATTATAATTACATTATCATCATGTTATAATAACAATGTGATACGACAGTAATTTTTCCAAACAATTTTTGAAAATTTAAAAATTATTTTAACATTGTGACCAATAAAGATGGTGACAGGTAAATTTTCAACTTCAAAAAATGAAATTTCTGTCCAAATTCAATGACCCAAGTTAGCAAATTTGAAATAGTACAATTTCTCGGTTCCAGAAAATATGAATAAAAAATTGTTTGACATTTCCAAGATTAATTAATAATACTGAAAAGTCCACAAAAATATTCAGTGTTAATTGATAAATTCTCAAGTTTGCAAAATTTGGAAAGAAAGCCTCAGAAAATTTCGATCGCAATTTTCCAAAAATCCTCAAAAAAAAAGAAAATATAGTGTACTTACCTTAAAAATTTCATGAAGTCCTTAAGTTGTAACTAGATTTCAATCAATTCGTAAATATTGACAACCTTACAAAGGTTGCTCGAAATAAATTTCTTATAATTCTCCAACACTTTTGAAAATGAAAAGCTTGAAATTCATCTCCTGAATTTCCAACACTCTCTACTCAAACAATAGTGAATGACATAATTCAAAAACTTGAACAATAAAACAAACAAATTTTTGGTAAAAAAAAGTTTCTATTAAGTTTACAATTTTTTATTTTCCTTATCTTTTTCTTGGTTATGCAATGCTCGAAGCATTAGAGGCGATTCTTGGCCACAAATCTGCGCATTCCTTGGCTACTGGCCCTGTAATTGCCGACCCCTTCATTTCTCCCTTGTTATTCACAATGACCCCGGCGTTGTCCTCAAAATAAATAAACGTTCCATCCTTCCTTCGAAAAGGTTTCCGCTGCCGGATAACGACTGCAGGCATTACTATAAAGAAAAAGAGAATGTATTTTCAGTAGAAAAATTATTATTGACAAATGACTGATTGAAATTCAATTTGACTTTACATTTACAAGTAAAAAAAAAAAAATACAGAGCTTTAGAATTTACAGATCTTTGAGAATCAAACATCAAAATTGGTGTACCACAAATTTTGACATTCGTAAATTTGAATATATTCAACTTTGTACAGTCACATTCAGGTGTTAAAAACTTGTAGATAAGAAAAAAAATGTTATAGTTAAACATTTATGATCATTAAACTTAAATTTTCCAGTTTGAAACTATAAATATGATTCAATTTACAGTGCAGAAAATATTTAATTTAGCAATTGCAAAATCGATCATGTTTTTTGTTCATCCTAGATTTTCTGAATTCAAACTAGCTCGACGCACAAATATCATGGACATAGAAAAAATTTCTTTGATCGACTTTACTCCATTATCATTCATATTAATAAACGTGTGCTATTTACCCTTTTTTCTGAGTTCCGGCTTTCCTTTCTTTACCGTGGCAACAATCATGTCGCCAACCGCAGCAGCTGGCAAACGATTTAAACGACCTTTTATGCCTTGGACAGCGATGACGTACAGGTTTTTCGCACCTACAAAATTATAAATGATGAATAAAAAAAAAAAAATGCTCCAAAAGCATTGTGACGCAAATGTTGACTGACATCAGTAGAAAATTCAAAATTGCAACAGTTATTACAAGATGAGAGCATGCATACAAACATTACAAGCCCACAGTATTTGTCAACAATATGAAAACTTCGACAAAAACTTCCACGTGATATTGAGAAATTGCAAAAATAAAGTAAAAAACAACGGGATTTCTCGAAGTTATGCTTAGATCACATAATAACTTATGTATTATTGACAATTTTTATCATCAGCTGACAATTCACATAAGTCTATTCAAGTTTATTTTCTAACAGAAATTCTATTCCTGGAATGATGTTAATTCAAAATTTTCCCTGGTGGACCAAAATTTACACTTTCAAGACCATAAACAAGAACGTCAATCGATTTTGAGGTTAGGTCATGTTGCGTCGAAAATTCGCATATCAACTTTGCAAAAACTTACCAGTGTTGTCGGCGCAATTCATCACGGCGCCCACTGGGAGACCCAGGGAAATACGAAATTTCGCCCCGGCGGAGCCACCACGTCCTTAAATGAATAAAAAAAAAACACGTTCACTGACAGCCACATTATCAGTCGAAACATGTCGATCGGCGAGCTGTCACGATCGACGAAATTTCCAACAAATTCGAAACGCGCGAAAAAACGCAAAACGCACAATGGAAAACGGGTTTTTCATTTTGCGAATAATCGTTTTGTTGCGATTAGGCGATTCGA
Source organism: Platygaster equestris (assembly GCA_030522785.1). Classification (NCBI taxonomy): domain Eukaryota; kingdom Metazoa; phylum Arthropoda; class Insecta; order Hymenoptera; family Platygastridae; genus Platygaster; species Platygaster equestris. Next base: position 1,911 of record JAPYZK010002541.1, on the reverse strand, counting down.
ATTCAGTTCGATTATTTTGGATTATTATTGCACTTAAGAAACATTACCTCTTTTCGACATCGCGGCTTGAATGAAAAGAAACGAGAATTTGAGTTGGGCAGTGTTGACCAGGCCGCGCGCGCGTAGGTGGATTGTGGAATCACTGGATTGTGGTATGTGGTGGTGGACCGGAACGACTACGTTAGTCAAGTCAACTTTTTTGGAAATTTAAACTTCGCATGTTAGGTTTGAAAGGAGGAAAAACAAACATTTTCGATTAAATCAAAATGATGCGTAATTTCTGGATTTTTATTTCAATGATTAATAATGTGCGCTAAGGACACTTGAATAGCTTTTTCTTGCTACAGTATTTTGCCGTATTTTCAAAACATTCAAAATGTCGACTACTTGGCGCGAAACCAATCAGCTGATCATTGTTTGTCAACACAACGGCGTAGTTCTTGTAAACTGTTGATTAAAAGCTGTTAAAAGCAACGAAAACAAACAGTTTATTACTCAAAATACGTACATCGATGAAAAGAATATCGGAAAAAATATCGGACTACCAAAAAGAGAAGAAAACGCGCATATTCTCATCATTGAATTTATTTAATTAACCATGTCCGCGGCTGTGCAAAACTCAACTGAATTTACGTATTCCAAACTGCGTTGTTCATTTATTAAATTAAATGTAAGAGTTTTTTTTTCTTTGAAAAACCTTGCGATGTTGCGGAAAAAGCGATTTTTGGACATGAATTCGTTCGGCACCTCAATTTATTAAACACCTGTTTTCACCTACGTCTTGGGACTTGAAAATTCTCGAAAATGACGCCAAAAACAGTGTCTATCAGCCAAGAGTCGCCAGCTAATGCTTTGGCTTTGAATAAGGACAATAGCCAAGTTGTTATCGCTGGAAGAAATGGTGCGATGTTTGTGTTATTTTCTTGGATATTTAAATATTTTTTGGAAACATCTTTGATTTACAAAATCTCAGTCTTTGAATGTAGAGAAAACGTTTTTTGGATTCTTAAAATACGTAAAATTTATCAGAGATTTTTCTCGAAATTTATCAATTTGTTAATTCACTCGTAGTCGTAGAATGGACGAATCTGAAAGTCGTAAAATATGACATTTGTAATTTAAGAATAAATTTGTCAACCTTGTAGAATTTTCATATCAAAGCTAATATTTCATATCTTCACATTTTATATCTTCATATTATTATTTACATTTTTATATTCTATATTCTCATATTTTGTATTTTTATAAATATTTGATATTCAAGACAAAAGATTATCTTGTTTAAGTACTCATACATCCAAACTTCATAATTGTTTTGAAATTTGACTTCTCACAATTTTTTTTGTTAGTTCTTGATTTATCACATTCATAAATCCATAAAATCCAGTTTCTAATAGTTTGAACTCTGAAATTTGGAAAATAGAATGGCAAAACTGTTTTATAATGTGTTTTTGTGTTTCTTGCAGTGTTTAAAATTTTCTCGGTGTTAGAAGATCGGTTTGAAGAAGTTTGCAACTTGCGAGTTGGGAAAAATTTGAACCTAAATTTTTCATGCAATGACGTAGCATGGAACTTGAACGACGGTGAGAATCAAATATTTGAGTATATTTTTTCTAATTTTTCATGATTTTCCACAGGTACCAATACTTTCAGGGAAAATAATAAACTGGAAAAATACAACATTTATTCCTCGTTTTTCAGAAGATTTCTAAATTTCTTGGGCTCCAATTCTCTCAGTGCCAAAAACTGGATTTTGTTTGATTTTAAGTTTCCCCTGATTTGTCTTCACATTTCCCAGTTTTTGATTTCTTATTGTCAAAATTCAGATTAAATCACTCAAATGTTGAATTCCAAAGTATTGAGTCCTTCATATTTAAAGGTACACATTTTCAAAATTTTCCTCATTCATAT
>JAPYZK010002540.1:30046-42988 GCA_030522785.1 Platygaster equestris | reverse complement strand
GTTCCCGTTTTAGTTCCTGCGTGTGCATGCACACAGTGCGAGGGCGCGTCGATCGTTTCGGTCTACATTAGGAGCATAGGGAGTGAGTACCCCCTGGTGGGCTTTTGTCTAATTCGTTTTGTCCAGTGCAAACAGGTAGAAATCACTTCGATTTATTGAAAAAAAAATCGCAAAATGGTTCGAAAACTTAAGTTTCATGAAGAAAAACTACTTAAAAAAGTAGATTTTATAAAATGGAATGCCGACAGAAATCTTTACGAAGTAAGGATAATGCGGAAGTACCACATTCAAAAAAGAGAAGATTTCACAAAGTAAGTATTTATTATCAACTATCAACGAAATTGACCAGTAAAAATATAAGTGCACATTTTGCGTGGGTCTTATATATCCAATTGTTTTCCTAAGTGTGTATTTTGAGGTTATGTTTATGTTGTGGATTTCATTATATAAGAAAAATGATATAAAATCGCTATAAATCAGAATAATTATAAATGTAATATTCTTGAAAGCGACCTAAAATCTCCAAAAAATTATTGACGTATGTTATTCACACGTAATTAGGTGTAGAAAATTTTTTTCTGTTATATACTTATGTTTGTATGGTGGCAATTCTATTTAAATGGTTAATATTTCTTTACGGTACTTGAAACCGTTTTTTTCGTTATTTTGTTTACACTCGCAATAATACGTCCTATATTTGCAGATATGACAAATTGGGAAAAGAAATTCGGGATATTGCAAGTAAAATCAAAGAATTGGACAATGACAGTCCGTTCAGAGCAGAGCAAAGTGGAATGCTGCTGGAAAAATTATATGCAATGGGCCTGACTGCTAACCGATGGGATTTGGGTACAACTGAACATATAAAAGCAGAATCATTTTGTCGCAGAAGATTGCCTACTGTCATGGTCCAAAGCAAAATGTGCGAAAACATAAAAATGGCAACTCAGTTCATCGAGCAGGGCCATGTTAGAGTGGGAACAGAAGTCATCAAAGATCCAGCATTTATGGTTACAAGGTTGAAAATTTTTTTTATGGTTAAAACTTCTGGCCTCATATTTTTGAAAATCTGAATTACAGATGATCTTCGATTTCCTGCTTCCAACCTGAAAATATTTGATTTCCAAGTACTATTTATATAGTAACTTTAAAATTTCCAACTTGAATTCAAACGCTTATGCCTAATTTTTGGCTTCTCCAGTTGAATAGTTTGCAATTTAAAAGTGAAGTATTAGAATCGCCAGTTTTGACAATTTTTCCTCTATTGAAGTGTTAATTATCCATTTTCAAATCATTGAAGTTGAGCATTTAAGTTTTTGAAATTCATAAATGCCTTATTTTCATATTTCAGTAACAGAATTTCCACACATTTAACACCAAAAACTTTTGTATGCATCTTTACATTAGATTTTCAAACTGTAAATTTTCATTATTTCCTTATAATGACTGTTTTTCAATTTTTGAAGTTACATTGCTACATCTTCTGTTTCTACCATACATAACTTATGCCATTAAAACTGAAAAGTTTCCTTTATTTTGAGTTGAATCTGTATTGCAATCACTTATGTTGATACATTACAATAAATTATGGAAATCATTTATTTACATCGGAAATTTTTCCCAAAAACATCTCTTATTGGCAAAAACACTTATTCTTAACTTACATTTTATTGTATGGTGCAAAATAATACAACATGATATTAATAATTTTGTGATCCAATTTATGTGCGTAGGAACCTGGAAGATTTTGTTACGTGGGTGGATGCGTCGGCAATCAAGAAACATGTTATGACGTACAATAACCAGGTAATATATCATATTATTCTTAAATTAAAAAAAAATCAAAATTAAGGGACTTTCATCAGTATTCCAAATTTTATGTATCTGATTTAGCTCTACTTAACTTCAACTTTGTATAATGATTTTTTTTTCTTTTTTCAGCGGGATGATTTCGACTTCATGTAGTCTAGAACAGTTTCCATCAGTTATGGAAATGTATGTTGTAAATATGTTTTTGTGGAATATATATATTCAAGTAAATTTGTAATATTTGTTTAAAAAATACAGACATTTTTCATGCAGTAAAAGTTGTGAATTGATTGTGACTTTTTTGTCATTATTGAATAGTAATGATAGTTTGAAAGTCGTACTTGCCATAAATAAAGGAAATCGCAAAGCGCGAATGGAAATGTAATGTAGAATTTGATAATAATTTTGTATTAAAATTCTACTTTTTTTTCAAACAAGAGTTTCATCTGAATATATTTTCAAGGGGTATGTTCTCCAACTTTAAAATCAATTCTTCCAAGAGTTGTTCAAGAACACAAAAATCAGAACTTGCCGAAATTTTCTGTTCGAAATTATTATTTTACTAAATAGTTATTTTCATTTTTGTTCGTCAATTGATCACAGTGGTATACATGCATTTGTGTTGTGCATACATAGCTGTCACTGATCACCGTAGTTATTGTTTTGGTATAGTGTTTATTTAAGGTTACGTTGGAAGTAAACATTGAAAAAGGTAAATATTACCGAAATAATTAATTATTATTGATTATCATGGTTTGACAGTCGGAAAATTTGTACACGAAATATCAGAAGTAGTGAAACAAGTATTTTTATACTCAAAAGTGTGTTATTTCAAGCAGTTACTTCGGAAATCTCTGAAAAACTTCAATTCGTAAACACTGCTATTTAAGTATAGAAACTTCGCAAAATAACAACATTGTTCAACAGCCCACATTGCATTGAATTATCGTAATTATGCATTATTATTGATCTTTTCCAATGTTTTATTTCGTTATTTTCTTATCAAAATCACAGATCAACAATTTGACGTGTCAATAGTGAATGTCAATAATGTCGTTGAGTGAAATTGACACGTCAAATGTCAGTGAAACTTGCTCATAATTATTGTTGTCATTTTTCATGAAGAGCGGTAATAATTAAAATTGTGAATCTACTTTTGATGTGGTCATTTTTATTATTTTGTATTATAACTTTCGTGGCTTTCTAAATGATTTAATTCATTATATATAGCTGAAATAATCATTTTTCAGATGACGAAATTGACAGAATGGCTCCTGGGTGGATTTATAGCTGGTGGATTGTGGCTTTCGATTATCCTAGGAAATGTTCACAAGTCCTTAGATATAAAACTACAGTATGCGATTTTATGGCTCCCTGTAATAGCCTTTTTCATCTTTGGACTTTACGCAGCTTTTATAGTTCTCTACAGAACATTTACATTCAACAACTGCGAAGATGCTGCTGCTGAATTAAAAGAGGTAAAAGTATTGAGAATCCATTACTGTTGAATTTCTGGTAAAATACAACTATGTTGCATCATTTCTGTTGCAGCAAATAAAGGAAGCAACGGCAGACCTCGAACAAAAAGGAATCAAATTGAAGAAATGTGATTGATTTTCTCATGATTTCTATTTATGTACATACTTTTTTTAATTCAAATAAAAATAAGAGACGCTTTGATTTTCTCATGATTTCTATTTATGTACATACTTTTTTTAATTCAAATAAAAATAAGAGGCTTCTATTTCTGAAATTTTCATTTTCTACTTATAGTCAGGTGGGTAATAATATTTCATTTAAATGGTAGACAATGTGTTTATATTACTTTATATAATAACCATATTGACGTTGAAGGAGTCATATTACCCACAAACCATAATTTTCATGTTATTGATATTACTAGGAATATCCCAAGGGAACAGATTGTTTGAAAATTGCCGCACTCAGAATCGTCATGCACATCATGCACATTTCAATCACAATTCGCCATCTTTTAGTACAATTCCGCCCAGTTACTTAGCGCTGACTGTATATAATATGTACTAAAAATATGGTTGCTATAACGCTTGCGCAAAAATCATGAAATTGTTTTAAAGGTTAATATCAGTATTATCAGTTCATATTAATTGATGTGATTCATGTGATTTTTCCTCGCGGTTTTGAGTTTTTATGTTCCGCGATTTCTTCTAATTGTTTATTATATGAAAAATAAACACGTGGATATATTTTTGAAATAAAAAAGAACTTTGTGTAGGAAATCGCCAAGATGGGTATCAAAAACATCACGAAAATCGACAAAGAACCCCGAAAAAAGAAAATTTGGGACAAAAAGGTAACGTAGTTCGTACTTTTAATGGACGCAAAAAAGTATGCAAGGCGTTACCGTTTTTGACAGGAATCGCTAACTGTTATTTTTTTCGCTGTGTCTACATGTATCTTACAAGTTACCGCGATTATTTTCATTTTCAACGTGTATTTTTTTAGGTTATGTGTTCTGTGTGTATTTTCCCAAGTTAATTATGTAATTTCCTAAAAACTAAGATTTTTAGCGAAAATTGCCAAATTCTTGCTATTTTCGGGATTGTTTCACTTCAATTTCTTCTGTTTTCAGAAAGTTGTGTACAAACAAAAATTCAAAAGTGGCGAAGGTGCCGAGTACATGACAAGAAAAGCTGCGTTAAAGAAATTGCAATTACCGTTGAACAGTTTTCGACGACTATGCATTGTGAAAGGAATCTACCCGAGAGAACCAAAAAATCGAAAAAAGGCACAGAAAGGAAAATCTGGAATCAGCATTTTATATCATGTGAAAGACATCCAATTTTTGATGCACGAAAAATTGATTTCGACGATCCGAGATGAAAAGGTTTGGGAAACTAATAATTTTATCAGTTTTTAAAAATGTAATCATTCCATGTATTGAAGTGTCAAATATTTCATTATTAAAGCTGTTGATCATTAGTATTGGTTTTTTTCTTCATCGACGCTGAATTTTCATATTGAAAGATATATTTGTAGAATTTCAGTATTCGGGTTCAGTAAACTAGTTAGTTCAGAAACTCAGAAATTCAAATAATAATGTCGAAAAGTTGATGTACACTAAATAGTTTAGATGTAATTTTTCCTGTATAAATGTAATGATATAATTAATTTGGACAATCCCATTTCTCATGATAAAACGTTTAACATCAAATTGCTCCTCCATTGCAATAGGTTCTCCAGCCCTAAAACTATTTACAGATATAAGCCACATCTTAAAAATACTAATTTTAGAGATTACTCTGAAAACCTGCTCACCATTTTTTTCTTTTTCAGATTTTCAACAGAAGAGTCAGCAAAGCCCGAACTATGAAAGAATTTGGTGCCATGAAGAAACTCCTAGGGAACCATCCCACGCTTCCTCTGGATCACATTGTCAAAGAGCGATATCCAACATTTATTGATGCTCTGAGAGACATGGACGATTGTTTAACATTGTGCTTTTTATTTAGCACTTTTCCGTCATTAAGCCGCATTCCCAGGCACCAGACTGCTCTCTGCAGAAGACTCACGGTGGAATTCATGCACGCTGTGATTCATGCAAAAGCACTCAGAAAAGTCTTTGTTTCAATCAAAGGGTACTATTACCAAGCGGAGCTCAAGGGACAAACAATAACGTGGATTACTCCTCATCATTTCTGTTTCGAGCCTCAGAAACGTTCTGAAGTGGACTTCAAATTGATGTCAAACTTCATTGAATTTTACATTTACATGTTGGGATTCGTGAATTTCCGGTTATACCACACGCTGAACATTCACTATCCACCAAAATTCAACGCGGCTGGTAAATTTTGAATGATTGACAAAATTTATGGAATATTAAAGTTTAATCATGATGGAAATAATCAACCTGCAGTTGTTTTCAACGTTTGAAAAGTTTTTTAGCAAGTGTATTCAAAGTGTTCATAAAGTAAATGTTAATTTTTCCTTTTCAGACAATTCTGAGGAACATCTTGCAGATGAGGCAACATTTGTAGCAGAGAGGATAGGCTCTCTGAATGTGCCAATTGCGGGTCTTGAATCTTCAGTGCAAACTGAAGAAGAAGAAGTGGAAATCGATACCTTCACAAACGTGTGTAACTCACCAATTTTTTGTTAGACTTGGGGTGTTATTTAAGTCAATATTTATCATTATTCTTATTTTGAATTTGGGTCAGAAGTTGATCACCCATGGTTCTGTGAGTAATTTTCGTGAGCAGTTGGATGTGCATTTAACTTTTAAAAAAATGTAGTTCATCAACTTTTAACCTCAATGTGTTATTAACTTCAAATTGGAGTCACATTTTTCGAATTTCTTTGATTTCTCTTTGCTTGTGTTAAATTTTTCCTTGTTTTGACTCAAATTTTTGGGAATCCTGCAATATTCAAGTTGATTCAGTACATTCTCAAATTTGTAACTATTTTCTTCGTTGTATTTCAGGAAACTGATTCGGAAAAATTGGAATCAGCCAAACAAGAAGCAGAAAAATTGAAAAAATTGAAAACCCTCTTCAAGGGAAAGAAATTTTTCTTGAACCGTGAAGTTCCCCGGGAGCCGCTCGTTTTCACGATTCGTTGCTTTGGCGGTGAAGTATCGTGGGACAAGATGCTTTTCGTAGGTGCAACGTTCAGTGAGGATGACGAGACCATCACTCATCAAATTGTCGACCGACCAAAAATGGAAAAGCAATTTTTGTCGAGATATTATGTGCAGCCGCAGTGGGTTTTTGACTCCATTAATGCTCGCGAACTACTGCCAGTTGATAAATATTTAATTGGTGCGATGTTGCCGCCGCATTTATCTCCGTTCTCAGACAGCAGACAAGATCAGGCGTATATCCCACCGGAAGAAAGGATACTCATGGATCCAAATTACAAAATGGCTGATTGTAATTCATCAATTTATCTATTCGTTTTTTGTTTTTGTTTTGTGTTGAAAAATTTGGAGTAGTAGTAGAACATTATGGAATAGTAAAGGAACTCCTTTTTTTATTACAGTTGCTTGAAAATTTGTGCAGAGTAATTCAAAGTTTTCAATAATTGTTATGAAGAAGTTTGATTATAAGTCATGTAATTTCTCCTAATTTTTAATTTAGTTCAGTAATTTTTACTTCTGTTAGTATATGTTAATTTTATTCAAATTTCCCAGTGGATGAATCTGATGAAGAAGATGAAGAAGTTGAAGATGAAGAAAAAGAAGAAGACGACAAAAACGAAAAAATGGAAGATGAAGAGGAAAAAACAGAAAAAGTTGAGGAGACAGTGGAAGATGAGAAAGAAAGAAAACGATTGGAAATGGTAATCAATTGATAGTTCGTCATGCTAAATATAAACTAAATTGATTTTAATTGAATTTTTGCTGTTTGTAGAAAAAGAAAATGGCAGTGAAAAAAGGTGAAATAGTGAAAGAAGATCCTTGGGCGGATGCAAGACGAGAACAACAGGAGTTCCGTCTCCGTGAAAAAATGATCAAAAAGAAACACCGCAAGTTATACAAGGGAATGAAAGAGGGAAAGGAGGAGAGAGCCAAAGCAATTTGGTTACTCAGGAAGAAGAGGAGAAATCTGGATGCTGCTGAAAAAGCAAAACGTAAAGAAGAGAGAAAAGCAGAGAAAGAGAAAGCTTGAAAAGCGTATCATGGAATTATGTACAGTTTTGATTTTATAAAATGATCATTTATATTATTAAAAAATGTGAGTACACATTTCGTTGTGTAATTTCATTTGCATTTGGAATTCGTTGTGTAATTTCATTTGCATTTGGAAAGGCTACTACTATTTGGTATCTGCTGTTTTGTTCTTGCTCCACAGTTTTTTATTTGTCTGGAATCAGTAGAAAATGTTTTTGCAAATTTTGTTAGTGCTGCTGAATATTAAAATATCAAAGCAAGCGAAATAAAAAAATTGTTCTTTCACGTTGTGTTCAATACTGTTTTACTAATTTGTATGTGCAATATGCGATTTGAATTTCCCGCCCGAAGAGATAGTGTGCAGTGCAGTAGTGTTATTATTGTGACGGTTGTGCTTGCAGCTGCAATATAGTGACACTGTATAGTGTAGTGCAGTGCTATACATATATGAGTCAATATGAGTGGAATCAAGTGTAGTTGTCAGTTGTCAGCGTTGTCAGAGGGGATTTTCGTCGTCGAGTGTCGAAAGTCAAGTTCAGTGTCGATTAATTGCAAAATATCTACAAAGAAGGTAACAACTGAACAACATCAAAGGATTGCATGAGATAGAAAAAGGGAACAATGTCGACGACGAGGAAAATCGGAGATGCGGAAGTGGTGATCGCGCCCAACGCCGGTGCCGTCGCCAAGAGCTTGTGCTCTCTCGTTGAAACGGCCGCTAACGAGGCCATTGCTAAGGAGAACGTTTTCAAAATCGGTGTATCAGGTAATTACGGCTACCTGTATTCTTAATTTATTCGAAATTAAAATGCATATCAATTGAAAATATTGAAATACACGCGTATCCATGCGTACGTGACGCGACAAAGACGGAAGATGAAAACGAGTTAGGGCGAGTAAGAACAACGAAGCCGCGTGCATGCTCGTAATGTTTTTTTTTACTTCTACTAGAACGTGATGGATTGTTTATTTATTTTGCTTCGAATTTGCTTCAGTCAACATGACCGTTTATGACTGTTGAATGCAACTAATAAATAATGAGTGGTTGCAATGGTCTGATCGATTAATGATGCAACATTCTGTCAATTAATCTTCGACATGTTGACAATTGACAACGAAAAAAAAATTTATGTAAACAAAACTCGGATTGATCTATGGTGGGACTTGAACTCGAAAGTTTCAAGTGTCATGTTTGAAAATTAATGTTTTGGACAATATTTTATGGTAATAAATCGATTTTTTATACTGTTTACAGTTCTTTGGAATTTTACATCATTTTTGTGTACGTTTATATATTTTTAGAAATCAGTCTTACTGAGGATAGATATCACATTTAAATACAACAAGATTTGAAATTGAAACTGGTGATAGTAAACAAAACCACAAACTATAATGAAAACCTATAAAAAATACTCGAAACAATAATTTTCTGAATGCTCAGGTGGTTCAATGGTGAAATCGTTGGCTGATGGATTGAGCGATATCAGGACGGAGTGGTCCAAGTGGCGCTTCTTCTTTTGCGACGAAAGGATCGTCCCGTTTGATGATGCTGAGTCTACCTACGGGGCTTACCAGGCCCATTTCTTTGGCAAAATCCCTGTCACCGAAGACCAGTTCATGAAAGTCGACCCTGAGCTTTCTGGTAGCTTCTTTTTTTCAATATCAACTATGAAGAGAATGAAAATGTTGACGAGTGTAAATATTTTTCTGAATTGACATGAAACTTGCAGCCAAGGAGGCCGCCAGAAATTACATAAAGCAGATGTCGGTGTATTTCCCACCTGACAGCGTGCCGAGGTTTGACATGCTGCTTTTAGGGATGGGCCCAGACGGGCACACATGCTCCCTCTTCCCAAAACATCGACTGCTAGACGAGACGAGTCTGTGGGTTTGTTCCATCACTGACTCACCTAAACCACCGCCCTCCAGGATCACGCTAACCTTGCCTGTCATTAACAATGCCAAATGCTGCATTTTTGCCATCACTGGTGCTGCCAAAGCTCCCATGGTCAAGGTATATTTAGGAGTGGTACCTGGCTTTTGATAACCGCCAGGGCTGGGCTTAAGTTTGCTAACAATTGCGAAAGTTAAATTCAAATTTAGATTGTTTGGCAATAAAAATAAAGACGATATTTCATAATTAGTACTATATATAAAAATTCCGTGATACACATCTTAGAGTGCGCAGATTATTATGTACCCTAATTAAGGGGACAAACTTCAGAACTGTGATGGGAAACTTATTTAGAATGGAAAAGTTGAAATTCTTGGAGTTCCAGATTCGAGGAATGAAAAATTTCAATTCCAAAAAGTTTTTGAATCTAAAAATTAATGCGTTTTTTGTATTCCGTAGAGGGTTTTGGTAGACAAAGACAATTTGCCAGCTGCCGCAATACAACCAACTGATGGCAAACTCTATTGGATCCTTGACGAGGAGGCCGCCAGAGACCTCGTCAAAGAGTCGACCTAACGTCAGACACGGATTCGCCCGCAGCATTCCAGGTTACCATCTCTAGATTACATCTATCTTATTGTTTTCCATGATGGACCAAAGCGCAACGACGCATCGATAGCTGCATCGACAACAATATTTTTCCCCTAAATCCTCTTTCTTCTCTGTTTTTGTATTTTTTCAAGCCCATTTTTTACTGGGACGCGGCCAAGGGTTGTTGTTGAATAAGTCTCGATTGTATTTTACAAAAAAGAATCAGTCGTAACCTTTATTCAAACGACGATATCACAGATGCGATCTGGATACAGAGAACTAAATAAATATTGAACCGCGAACGTTAAACTTGGCACCGCATTTTTGTACAATGGCGCAACGCGGAACGCATAATAAATATGAAAACTACAAACGCGCACCAAGTTGACTAATTTTTTTTTCAACAAGAGATATAGAGAGAGAGAAAAGAGCTGATAGTTGGAGAGTAACGACGACACAAGTACAAGCGTTTATTCGCGTAGTGGCCAAGTTTAAGAGATAATCTTATGTACATATATGCAAAGCTTATAAAAGAAATAAAAATATCAGCAAATCGTTGAGGTATTTACATGACATCTCAGTCCCATCTGTCACTAAGAATTGGCGCGTACAAAATAGGCCTTTCTCGTCTAACATTTGTTGAAAAATGTCTAGCGAGCGGGGGAAAACAAAAAAAAGTGGTCATCAGGTGACCAAAGCGGCAATTGATTGACGCTTATTCGTACTAGACATCAATATCATCACAGAGTAAGTATAATGAGGTTGGAATCGATAACAAATTGTTTCCTAACTAACAATAAGAAGAGTGACGACATTTTCGCTTCGTTTTGCGAAGCGAGCGGGCGATGACGATTTAATGAAAAATTGTAGAATCCTAGATGGCATTTCCATCACGTCATGTTGACGCCCAAGGCCTGGCGGGCTCGTTCGTAAACGAGATAGCTCACAGAGACAGCTGGTGCGACCTGTAGAAAAGAGTGAAAATAATTGTCACGAATTGAACAAAAAATTTTCAAGTCGTTAGTTGGCATGCTGCTGACCTTGAGGAAATTTGGGGTGAGACCACGATAGAGGCCGCGAATACCTTCGCGATCGATAATGTCCTTGAAGGTTGCAATCATGGTGGTGGGAGGGGACGTGACTGATGGGGAAATCATGACTTGGGCCTGGAGCTTGGTCCTGACTAGAGCGAGGGGGTAGGAGCAGACCTGACCAGCGGTGCTGGACACGGCGCCGCAGAGCATGAGCAGCCAGAAGGAAGGCTGTTCGTGGTCGTCGGAGTGGGCGCGGAGATAGCGGTTCTTGAGGGTCTCATAGACTGCGAGGTCGATGCCGGCATAAGGCACAATGCCGATGAGGTTGGGCACGTAACCCCGATAAAAGGCCTTGAGACCGGCCTGGTTGTAGATCTTGCGCGCCGCGTCGAGCACGCCCGAGTACTCGCCTGTCTTCCTTAAGGCCAACCGCGTCTTGAGCACCTCCAGTGGGTAGATGGCTGATTGACTAACGCCCCCCGCTATCGAGCCCGCGCAGAAACGCTCCACGATGCTCAGCTCGTGTGAATCGCTGTGCTGCTGTTTTATCGCACGCTTGACCTGCTCGTACGCCATGAACTTGAGCGCCGATTCGGGTCCGATCTTGAGCACGTTTATGCCGTTGCCTCGCCAATAGCTAATCAGACCTCCTTCCCGGAACATGTACTTGCCACAGCTTATAATATTGCACTTGTTGGTTCCGTGCACCTGTAACATTCAGCTTTAATGCAACGTTCTTTTTAAACTTCGGTATTCATATTCGCAGGTCAACGACTCACTTGCAAGTAGACCTTGATGCGGTCAAGAGGGGCCGTGCAGGTCCTGGAGACGGCGCCGGCGATGCCGCCAGCCATCAGGTGCCGCCACCACATCCCTGTGACCATCTCGCTGCTAGTGAAGTCATCGGGCACCCCAATGTCCTCGCCAATGTCCATGTACTGTAGACAAACACAACATTCCATTCAAGCAGGGCTAGTAAGTGCTGAATATTCTTTCGAAAAACTGAACAAAACCAAAGGGGTAAATAAAAACCGTCGGTTCGCTCGACTGACACGATGGCATGCACAATCCACAATCATCAAACAGCAACAAATCCGCAAGCGAGGTGGCCTTGGTACTTAACTTTACATAAAATTCAAGAAAAAGGTCACTGTCGAGATTGTCCGGACCGTCCATCGCTACCGCGTTGCTGCAGCAGGCTCTCTGGACCTGTGCTACGAATTAAGCAGGTTATCGACGACTGGACTCCTCTTTTAGAGCATCAGCAGCAGCTAAAAGCGATTGGCAGCGCGCCAGCGAACGCCGAGGCGGCCAATGTCAATTTCTACGTCCCCCACGTAGTTTTTCCGCCTCGGAAAAATCTACGTCACGTGCGGCTGGGCTTTCGTCACTCTCCGAGATAATGCCAATTTGCGCTGCCGCTGTTACCATACATCTCTTTCTCCATTTCCATAAAAAAAAAGAAGCTGCTATGCTTTCTCCTGTTTTCTACTTTCAACTCGATTCGAAACCGTGATTCTTCATCGTCTTGAAGGATGACAAAAAAATTCGCCTCGGGAAAAACGTGAAACATGTGTAATTCCACGCCCGATTGTGCAATCGCGATCGATAAATTGGTTTGTTTTGACTCGTGCATTTTGATTGTGGCTTGAAACTGATACATCGAAGAAAAAAAATAACACGTCCAATAAACGACTAGCTAATGATCCCTTGTTATTATAAATAGGCAACGAGTCAACAGTGTGGAAAATCGAGCGGGTTCAAAGAACGTTCACGCAATGACTCAGTGGGATTCCAGAAGGTTGATTACCACTCGTCATTGACGCCGCGATGCAACGAGGGATTCACGCGAATCAAAAAGAGCGAGTAATATAAATCAACGTACTCGTTGGAGAAGTTCATTGTAGCGTCGCAAAAATTTGGCACAAATTTGACACTCGGAACCGATGTCCTTGGGCACATGTTGC
>JAPYZK010002540.1:0-30028 GCA_030522785.1 Platygaster equestris | reverse complement strand
GGGGAAAAAAGGGCACCGACAGGGACAGAAAAAGAAAAAAAAAGAAGAAGGAAGGGAAAAAAAAAAAAAAAAAAAAAAAAAAAAAAAAAACAGCGGCGAGCGACGAAGATTATCCCGCTCGCGAGCCTCAAACGAAAGGGAGAGCGAGCGAAAGCGACTGAAGCCAAGAGCTCGAGAAATAATCCTCGTCGAAGAATCGAGAGCGCGCGTGGAGGGGAGGTGCATATCATTCGCGCTCTCGCTTATCGCAATCGCACACGCGCGCTCGCGACGTCGCTGACGTCACTCGCGAAAAAATGCCGTCCAATGTACTAGTTGCGAATAAACTCTCGTTTATCAGCTCGTTACGTCACCAGTTCGAGCTGGTTTTCAAGGCGCGAAAATCCCACTCGCGGCGAGTCGGGGGAATTCCCCAAGAATTCGTCATCACCCCTTCTCATTATGACGGTCAATGAAAACAAGCACGACGAAGACAACAAGCATCATCGAACTGCTCCAACTTTGGTCAACCCGAAATGACCTAACATAAATGACACGGCAACTGTAATTTGCCGCTGAAGAAGACGCAAAAACGTAATCCTACTCTTTGGATTGTGACGTCAATGAGTGACGAAAGCACTTCCTCCCCATTCCAGCCGAGCTGCCTTTGGAAGCAAACAAAAAAAAACGGGAAATGCTTGCTCGCCGTTATCTGCGATTGGCTAACGCATGATGATAACAATGACCTTTACAGGTGCACTAGCCTGAGTAAGCGACTCGGATGTGCGATAAGCCTGTCTGAAGCCAAGGTCAATGAAAGAGAACGATTCGCACAAGTTTTGAGTGCAGACTTTGAACATTTTCGGTCCATTTCCAAACAAGAAAGGAAATGGATAAACTCACGTTGGAATGCCTCCAGTAATGTATGAGGTCGTGAATGTTGCAGCTGGGCGCGTAAAGGAGGTAGTCCCTCCACTCGTTGAAATTGATAGTCAGACTCCCGTCTTGGTCCATCCTGCAATCGGCAGTAAATTACACACACACACACACATTTTTTTTCACACCAATTGTTCGACATACCTCTTCAAAAGTTTCTTGGCTTCCCCGTGGGCCATTTCGATTCCCAAATCCTTAAAGGCTTTGACCAGTTCTTCCAGATCAATTTTTCCTGTACAACAGGTGTCCAGAGAGAAGTATTAGTGACAGAGGTCAAATTTTAGACATGTTATTTTGGGACCTACCATCTTTGTTTTTGTCCATTTCGCTGAATTGCAGACGCAAGTTCTTCTCGTGCTCTCGGACATAGTGGACGAACTCGGCGAGGCTTATGTCGCCACTGTCTGTCTTATCCGAACGGGCCAGAAACGACTGTGAAATTCCACCAATTTTAGGTTTTATTGGATTAGAAATTAATTCAAATTGGTGTGGAATCGCAATGGTGAGATGAGGAAATGTATTAAATTAATGCACGCGAGGATGTACAAAAGGAAAATAGAAAACGAAGAAAATGCAAAAATTTCACACTAATATTGCTTTCAAAAAAGGGGGGAGGGGTGTACCTCGGCATAGCGTTTGTCGACGCCAGCTTCGTGGAGGCCCTTGGAAAGATCATGAATGTCGATCCTGCCAATTACAATGAATTCACATTTATTACACAATTACAAATGCTCTGATATGAACAAGGATCGATGATTTTTGGAAACATATGATATTATAAAATGAGTCCTCATAAAAAGGAGAACTGTAGGAAATTTTTATGCAAAAAATTGAAAAATTTTAGCAAGAATTGAATTTTGAAATGCTTTGTTTGTTTTTGAACAGCATTATGGTGATAAGGATGGTTTTTTGTCTACGCTCTTGATGTTCTGGTTACCTTCCTTTTCCATCGAGATCAAGTCGCTGGAACAATTTTTCTAATCTTTCTTCATCTTCGCTCGACATCTCGTGCAAATAGTGTGGTGGCATAACACCCTGAGGCAAAGTACCTCGACCTGGCATTTTCTATTCTTCTCTTTACCTTTTATCAAAGAAGAGGAAATTAAACGGTGTCCAAAGAATTTTCAAGCTAAATTCTGGTAACCTTTTTCAATTTTCAACAATTCTGAACAATTTTTTTAATACCGTCTATTAATTCATATGGATGTTTGAGATTTTGAGTTTTCGATGTGAATATTTATTCACTTTCTTTTACATTTTCTTCGTTTTTAAAATATTCTTTGGAAATGTAATAAATGTTCAAAAATCTATTTCAATCCATGGAAAAATTTGTAACATTAATTTTTTTGAAATTCTATTAATCAATTAAATGAAATTAGAAAATTTTAAAAAATATTGACATCTTTAGTCCATTGACTATTTTTTTTCAAATTGACAATAACAATTAAAAAAAAATGTACTATACATCAACAGTCATTGAAAAATTTTACGAATTCAGATTTTCTTAAACTGTTAGAAAATTTTGCAATTTGGAAGGGCATTTTTGGTTGGGAGATTTAAAAATTCTGGATATTTTGACATTTCACATACTTTATATTTGCAATTTTTTCCTCAATTTGTTGAATTCCTTCTAAACATAAAAATTTTTCCATATGGCGTGCAAAAAATTTTCTGAATTCCTCAAAACTATTAGAAATTCTTCACATACAGTTATGTGGTTGACCTCGATTTGGAAGCCATTTAAAAACACTTCATTTGGAATAATCACGACTTTCCCCACCAAAATAAGATACAAAAGTTCAATTACGAAAAACACGATTTTATGAATCAGCGACAACCTTAGTCACAATAAATAATGCAAATCTCAAATCTATGCAACTGACGATATAAGCTCGCCCGTTCTAATATGCATAAAATCACGATAGATTACAAGTATAATTACCGGGTTCCTAGAAAAGCCAGTAATTCTCTCCGATAATCGTTGTGGTTGTTAATTATTGCTGCACGAGCAAGAGGGGCAAGTGAAGTACCGTAATAACAAAAAAATCCGTCGTCGTTAAACCTGGTTTTGCACAATTTTTTCCCCACAGTCTCGGTGCATATTTGCCCTAGCGCCAGCTGATGCAATCACGGAGACGATGTCGAGGACGACGGTGATGACTCTGACGAGAAAGTTGCTGCACTTTTACGGATGCACCACAAAATCCACAAGACTGCACGAGGAGCGGTAGCTCCTTTTTCACCATTGTCTTGTCCACGATCACGGCAGTCTGTTCTCACTACACTGCAGAATTTTTCTATTTTCTCTCAGGCAAAGTCCAAAACGTAGCGTCGAAAACACGAAATAAGCTGAAGCTGAAATCATGAAATTTCACGCCATTCACGCATGCAGTTGAGGAAACTTTTTTTATCAGCAGCATAGATGCACGCGCGGCGGCTGTGTACGCACCAGTAACCACAAACACAGGCACATGCAGGCACACATGTAAAAAAAAAAAAAACGCAAATAGCGCGCCACCTAGTAATTATGGTAATTATCATCTTTATTTTGGCGCCAACGTTACATATTTGAGATGATCAATAAACCCGATACTCTACAACTTTTTTCATCAGTTAACAAGCATCATCAACGTAACAGTTGGTTTGGTGATTGTAAAAAAAATATTGCAATCGCAATATAATTATTTTGAATTTTAAATATATATTACTATAATAGTGTTTATATATACACTTTTACGAAACACTGCTCTTTCATCATCAAGTTGTATCGATCCCAGAAGCGATAGTTGGAAGAAGAATCGAGAGGGATCGCCCATCGATTTGGATCGATTGTTGCGAAAAAAAAAATAATATTTACACTGTGCGCGAATGACGTATCTGATTAAATAAATCTGAGTAAAAGTAATGATGCCGCGGAAAACCCAGTGATTTGGCGAAAAAAAGTAAAAATTAAAAAGCGAGCGCTTGAGCGTCAAGTTGTTTTCACTTTGGTCAATGTAATGTTTCCTGCGGGCAATAACGAGGTAAGACGTAGTTGTAGTAAAAGACGTAGAAGCTGCTGCTGCAAAAGCGGACCCGTCGAATATTCCAGGCGAAAATATTTTCGAAGGATTTTCAGCCGTTTTTGACGGTTTTGCTCTGCAACGGCGAATTGAGATCGGAATTGCAGGGTGTCGCATCGCAATTACGATGACGACGCGATACCTGAATCGTGAAATCTCGAACTAGCGGAGAATTGTTCATCGGAGTTTTTCCCTACGCGTATAAAGCTGCGTCCGTTTTTATTTGACGAGTTTCTCGTATAATATTTTTTTATAATGTTTTAGGAAACTTCTACATTTCTCAAAATAGTCTAGAATTGTTCCGGATAGCCCTGTCAAGTCGCCCGATATGTATGGATGTAATACACTGTTTTGTTTAGATTTGTAACAAAAATCCTGATGAATGGATCCAAATATTTGGAAATTAATTACCAGCAATTGCTAGAAAAAAATACACAAATTAAAACATTTTTTTGTATCATTTACTTCAAAAATGAATTTTTATTTTTTTAAATGTATGTCTGATAAAATTGCCAAAATATAGATTAGGTCAGAAAATTGTGTAGTGTCCTTCTCCACTTCATTCATGTTGACCCTAGGTAACATGCTTGAGAATAAAATGGCATTCCTGGAAACTCAAAAAGTAACACCCTTTGTCTGATCATTGTTTCAGAATGCCGATACAGGCACCGCAGTGGACTGAATTCCTGTCGTGCCCCGTGTGCTGTCATGAGTTCGACGTGGCCACACGTGGGCCCGTATCCCTGGGATGTGGACACACCATTTGCCGCACTTGCCTCGCCAAGCTCCACCCCAAGCAGTGTCCCTTCGACCAGGTTTTCTACAAGATTCCTTTTATTCTCCCGCAACTTTGGTGCAGATGATGATATTTAAAATTTTGTAAACTGCCCCTCAGAGCTCCATCAACACTGAGATCCAACGCTTGCCAGTCAACGAAGCTCTGCTCCAGTTGGTGGGAAACAATCGTCACCTAGGTGGCATTGATTGTGGTGGAAGAAATTATGTGGGCACAGCAGGATGCCAAAAAAAGCAAGTCGCCACTTGGAAGCAATGTGAGGAGGGGCTTTTGCCGGCTGAGGAACTGGGACACTATTTGATTGCCAAGAGATGCATCGAGGAGTTGGCTCTGTACCTCAAGCCGGCGTGCCAGGCATGCCAGCAGACGATGACGGTGTGCACGATGCCGCACTTGGCGGTCTCGAGGCCCATGCAGAGGAAGCTTGTGAGCTTGGTGGGATGCCAGCTGGTGGAGCCAGAGGGCCGCGCCCGGGCGGTGCGTGCCGCCCGCAGCCTTGGCGAACGCTCCGTCACTGAGCTTATTCTCCAGCACCAAAATCCCCAGCAGCTCAGCGCCAATCTCTGGGCTGCCGTGCGCGCCAGGGGATGCCAGTTTCTTGGCCCTGGTCAGTATACTTGCCATGAGGGTGGATAATGGTACCATCAGAAGACTTGACGATGGTTCATGTTTTGCTAAAATCCATAATGTTTTTTCATTGATAGGGAAAAATGTTGAGTTACTAGGTTCAATATAAAAACTGTCTCTTAATCCCTGATTCACGTATATTTCAGCCATGCAAGAGGAAGTCCTGAAGCTCGTTTTGCTGGCTCTCGAGGATGGCTCGGCACTTTCTCGAAAGGTTTTAGTCATGTTCGTCGTCCAGCGCCTTGAGCCCCATTTTCCCCAGGCCTCGAAAACCAGCATCGGCCACGTCGTTCAGCTTTTGTACAGAGCCAGCTGTTTCAAGGTCCACTGAACAAACTGTTATTTAGATTCCAACTTTTTTTCTGCAAAAATCCTGAAGTATTGTTGACTATTTCCAATCCTTTGATGGTTTTAGTAAACTTAATGGCGACGCGTTTTTGAAAAACGTGATTTAATATTTATTATGTGAAAAAATAACATTTATAACAGCTAGTTTTGATCAAGCTGCGTATTTAGTGGAAAAAGTGGAAAATGATGGATAAATTAATGATCATGACGATCATGACAATAAAAATAGGTGATGAAGAGACAAGCGGACTCAAGTCTGATGGAATTGCGAGAAGATTTTCGAACATACGAGGCCTTGAGGAGGGAGCACGACGCGCAGATAGTGCAGATAGCGACGGAGGCAGGGCTGCGCATAGCCCCGGACCAGTGGTCGGCCCTTCTGTATGGCGACACTAGCCACAAGTCGCACATGCAGAGCATCATCGACAAACTTCAAACCCCCCAGTCCTTTGGCCAGAGCGTCCAGGAGTTGCTGATAGCTCTGCAGCGCACGCCGGACCCTGCCCAGCTCAGCGCCCTGCGGCCTCAGCTCGAGCTCTTGGCTGCCATTGACCCCAGCCTTCCTGGTGATTTTTTCGTAAAAATTAAATTTGTTTATCTTCTGAACTTGTTTGATATATAAGATGTTTTTAGTTGTTTTTTTTTTTACATATTTTCTATAATTTGCATTATCTATCTCAGATTTCTGGTAAACTTAAAATTTTCGTATATGGATCATTTGGATTAATTTCCGGATTTCAAGCTTTGATGGAATAAATGTGGAATTTTCAATTTTTTTAGGATATACTGAAAATTTGGTAGTCTCGATTAGCCAGACTGGATTTTATTTTTCTAATGTAATGACTAATCGCTTAAATGATGAATTCGACAGACGCGGAATCGCCGCCGAGCTGGGCCGAGTGTCGCGCGGCTCTTGAGGCCGTGAGGACCGTCGTCGCGGCCCTCGTCGGCTTTGTTCAGCAGCATGGAAGCGGTGGTGGCAGCCGTAACAAATCCCAGGACAGTGGACCAGCAGGGACCCACCACAATCTCGCCGCCTTGGGCCAGCCCAAGTACAAAGTCAGCATGTGTCGAGACCTCGCATTGCGTGGATCGTGCCCCCGGGCCACCAACTGCACTTTTGCCCACAGCGATGTGGAGTTGGACAAGTAATATTCTTCGCACGCATTCTTTCCCTCCCCTCACAAAATCCTCACCATTCATGCCCCGTGCCATTGTGTGCATTTTAGAATAACTAATTTCGATAAAAATTGATCGACATGAATTTGAAATTTGATTAACTTCGAATTTAACAGATTTTGAAGAACTTTCCAACGAAATGAAAATGTGGATTTTTCCTATTTTACATCGTCATCAAAAAATTTCAATTTCAAACCGACTGTTGCGATTATAACTAACGAATTCAAAAATGGAATTCTCGAAACTTATAGACCATAAATTCTGAGATTCCCAATTTTTTACATTTTAAATTTAGAGGAGTAAAATTGGAAAATACGTCCAAAATTTATCATTCGAATTTTGAAATAAATTTTATTCATTTGCAAATTAATCAAATTTAATAATTTATCTATACCTGGTTATTCAGATACCGTTCCAAGAGCCGAAAATCTAGCCTCAGGGCTAGTTGCGCGGAGCCTAAAAGCGGCAATATCAAAGGAGCCGGAGGAGGGGGCGCCGTCGTCGTCAGAAGATACGGCAAGCTCATGCATAACGACGACCCATCACCATCAAATGCATACCATGGTACTTACGTCTTACTTATGATGTAGTTGTAAATTCGTGGTTAATTGAACTTGTAATATTGAAAACCTGATTCTTTCGTGTTACGAATTTGCTAGGCATCCAGCAAGAGCAGCAGGAGCAATACCCAGTGGTCAATGACAACTACATTGGCCCGATGACAAATTATGTGGTGTCGGCGCAGCATTGTCAGCAACAACAGCAACAACAGCAACATTATATGATGCCCGTAGCGACAATGTCTGCGCCTGCTCATCCTGTAGATTATAATGTGACATCGCCCCCGCCGCCGCCTCCGCCCCCGCCGAGCTGGGAGCCCCTGCTGCTGCAAATTGGGCCTAATGGCAGCGGGCTGGCTGCTGTAAATCCAGGAATTTATGGCGTCAGCAAAAAGGTTGGCCATTGTTGTTGTGCCCTCGTTCCAGACGAGTACAACCGCGTTATCTACCCTGCACTTGATTTTCAGCAGCAGCAGCAGCAACAACAACAGCGAAACCAAGTTGCCAAGACCCTGGCAGTGCTTCTGCAGAGGAAAATGGACATCATCAACCAGTTAGAGAACATTGTCGGGGGAGGGGCGTCGCTTGGGAAAGCGGTGAGTTGCGTTGAAGGAAAACTCTTTTGAGGGTCGTTTACATATTACGCATTTCATAATTTTCTTTTTTGATATGCTTGATATAGTTTGAATTACAAATACTGTTTATGAAGTAAAAAAGTAAATTGTGGTTAACCATAACCCCATGGGGGTTTTGGTATCCTCACAATTTCCCTTCCTCTCCCTTCCAACACCAATTCCTTCCAAACCTTCCTACTCCTTGCCATGGACTCAATCCTTATACTATTGACCGGTATTTACGTCAACTATGGGTTTTTGCAACCCTCCATTGACTCGCTTGGGAAATCATGGAAAACCAAGCGACGGTATAGCTTGGATGCAACTCCGTAGTGTCTTTTGGCAAGCAACGAATTTTTTCAGAGTAGAAAAGCTACAGAAAAAAATCTGACCCCGCCAGGATTCGAACCCGCATCCTCGAGCCGGATAGCTTGATGGCTTGACCACCGAGCTACCGCAGCTCTCTATGTTTATGAAGTATTTAAATATTATTATATTCAAGAATTCTATTATATATTCTCTTATGTCAATTGTATGTAATAATTATGAAAACAATTAATTATGTTAGTATAAATATAATTAGTTATAATTATCGAGAATTAAACGCCATTGGCAAGAACGTGTAAATTATGATACGATGTTAATAAATATGTAATATATGTTATACTATGTTGATAAATACATTTTTAAGGGATTGCAGCAAGGACAAGTAGCGGCTCAGGTATGGGCAACGACGATGCGTGGCGTGCTCGATCCAAGTGGTCACGTAGGACCCGCTGGCTTTGAGTCGACGGCAACGACGATTCCCTTGGACGCCCCTCTGGCTGGCGGCAAGTATGAGCCTATTTCGCAGGTATTGTGCAACAGCGACTGCAACAGCAGCATACCAAGCGATTGGCAAAACTTGCAAGTCCCTTTTTCGTTGGCCACGAACAATGCCGCTAACACGTGGTACTGCAATCAAGGTGGGTATTATTTTAGGGGAGGAAAGAAGATATATATGGTCACGAGAGTTGATAAAAAATGTGTTTTAGCGTACGGAGTGACGCCAATGACAATCAGCGACAACAGAGCTGGACAAGTGGAGAGCTGCGGGGACGACTCGTACGTCGCGGCAGCGGCGCTCAATTATCGCTCTTGCCTGGAGCCAACTTGGTGCTTTCAGCTCACAAGGGAGGATTGCCTTGCCTCGAGAGAGTGAGAATTTATAAAAAAACTTCTTTCGTTGCAAAAAATAGCAGTTTTTGAGTTCGCCACTGTGAGGGACAATTGCTCAAATAGCTTTGATATTTCGTTCGCAGATTAATTTTGGAATCACAAAAAGTAAAACAGCAACTGAAGCATTTGGAGAAGAAGATACAAGATTTGAAGGTGAGCGCTGAGAGTTGTCGATTGAAAAACAACAGCAATTCGACTTCGCTGTCAGAGGCGAGCTGTTTGAAGACGACAGCGACTCAGCAGCAACAACAAGGAGAAAGATTACTGGCGCAAGAGTTACAAGCGATCGAAGAGGTTGTGGGCGCGTGCAACTGGAGCCCCTACTACTGCGGGGGAGAGGAGAGTTGCGGTAGCGACTGGATGACCCAGCTACCAGCCAACGACCTTGGAGACTACAAACATCAGGAAGAGGTGGTGGATCGACATAGTGCATGAAAATTGCCAAAAAAATAATGTCATTGGCAGTGCTGGATTTTACCCTTCGAACAAATTACTGTAACTTTGTTCAGCTAGTTATAACTTTTTTTTTAACAGTGTTGATTGTTCTGAATCACCTCATTTTGCGGTGACTTCTAATTTTTGGTGAATGTCTGGATTTTTTTTTTTTTTTTTTTTTTCCTTTCAATGATCGATTGTCACAAATTGGTCGGGAAAATCGGAAAAATTATCATTTTTATTTTTCGTCGATCTTTTTTCAAAAATTTCTGACAGCTTGAAAAATTTTGGATTGTGCAAAGGTGAAAATTTTGGAAGTTACCCAATCCTCCGAAAAATCTCTCCGATATAAAACCGGCAATAATTGCCCGATGTAATTAGTTTCATGTAGATTTTCAACAATTATGGTAATTGCATTTCAGCATGGAGAGGAGGAAGAAGAGGAAGAGGTGGAGGAGGAGGAGGAAGAAGATGAGGACACTTACGAGGCCGGTATAGCCAACGACATGCGAGAACTCGAATTACGCTGGGAGTTCGAACTGCAGGAGCAAGAAAAGCGCTGGTCCAGCGAAGAGGAGAGCACCGCCAAAAAGTGAACACGACTGGTAACACACGTCTGCTTCCTTTTTCTATGTCGCAGGCTTGGATCGCACAATTTTATTTTGTCACTTATATAACAATGTCGATCAGCCATTGTTTTGGAAAAAAGTTGACTTGTTGTGGAGATACAACAAAAACTGACGTCAATGTTTTATAAACATGTTGAAGCGTAATATTGTACACGTATACATTTATTTATTCGTACGTGCAGTATTTGCACAGATAGGGTTGTTGCCATGTCGCGAAAAAAATGGTCTATTTTAAATGAGGTTTGATAACGATTTTTTCTCGAATTTCCACGCGATTTGAAAATTTGAAGAATCGCTGAAATGGATTTCCACTATGTAGGTACCTGCAAAATTTCCATCAAATTTTCAAATCTTGCCTGAATTTTCTGTAACTACTTGAAATTTCTGTGAGGGTTTAGTTTTTATGTACTTGAATTTGAAACACAATCTTAAAAAAAAAAAATTGTTCGCAACTTTCTAATGAATTGGTGGCAACCCTACGCATAAGCGAGTCCCAATGTGTCTTGTTTCGTTTTGATGCAGTGTCAGTAGCAACGTTTTTTGTACTTGAGAGTCGTAGAATGCTTCCGAGTTTTTATATGACAAATTGCCGTTTTTCCAAAAAAACCGGGCAAGTTTGGCGGACCACGCCGGGGGGGGGGGGCGAAAAAGACATGCCGGAAAAAACTTTCCGCGCCGAGGTGCATATAGTTTTTGTTTTTTTTTTTTTTGCGAAATTTGCCCGCAGAAGTGGCGTTTTGCATGACTGAACAAGCGCAATGGAAATAGCTCGTTTACGAAGGGTGTACGAAGAGGAATAGGCTGCGTGGCGTTATGGATAAATAAGTGGCGTTGCGGACAAATCATTCTATTTGGTGACGGCGGTGTGGCGTGGCGTTTGCTCTGGCCGAGAAACCCTTTCCGTAAACCTTTTTTTTTTTTTTTTTTTTTTTTTTTTTTACTTTTTACCAACATTTTAAATGACGCAAATGATGAAAAACATCTATAGAAAAATAAAAGGTGGAAACGCGCATAGCATGGTTGACAAAACGTGCCTCGAAACATGTGTGTACATAAATTAATTTATTAATTAACGTCAATTAATGTAGGCATCTTCATTAATTAATAAATTGATAGAAAACTTTGAAGTCACACAATGTCTCGAGATCGTCTCGTTTGCACGAATCTCGCTCCAAGGCACTTTTGTGAAGAAGAGATTGCCGCCAAGTTTTCAAGTCGAGGTTCATTTTACCCGATCGAAGGGTGAGAATTCAAAAGGGGCCAAGTTACGTGTCGATCGGGTCCATTCCCTGATAGGGCGACGCTTGGGAGCGAGCCTTGACGAATATGAACGTGGACCCTTTTGAATTTTCGACATTGAATTATAAAAGCCATCTCGATTGACTCACTTTGACGACTGCCAGCAGCGTGTACATATTGTGGTTGGAGTCGCGAAATGTTCCAGTTTTATTGGAAGCTCGATTGTTGACTCGATGCGAGGTTATGAATGGCAATAATGCCGAATCTTTCTCCACATTGCGAGTAAACTACGCCCTCATTATTTCGTACCTCGACACAATTGGAATATATTATTTCATGCCGTTTGTTTTAATATTGTTGGAAATTGATTGTGCATATTGCATGTGAATTCGTGAATCGCGTTGGTGTGTATTTTGCCGAGAATTCAGATTTGACCTGTTCGTACTTGAACTTGGGCCACGTGAAAAAATAAGATACGATAGTTTTACACGATTTATATGTGGGATACAGTCTCAATAGTGGTACAAGATTAGTCGTTTTCTACTGAATCTAGACATTGGGTTATGATTACAAAACAAATTACAGATTACGTTTTTACTATTGGTTACGTAATTTGCGTTTCAATTACGTATTGCGTAGTCGATTACGGGTAGCGTGTAATTGAGTAATTAGGAATTAGCGATTTCCAGCATCTCCCTGTTCCCTAGAAATTTAAATGGTATAATTCGGTGTGTTTTGTTAGTTTCCTATCGATAGCGAATATATTATTTTTTTACGGATTCTCGACAGCGTGAAAATATTTCAAAAGATTTTTCGTTGATTCTCACAATCGTTTTGAGTTGGTGAAAATTGACAGAAGTTTCTCCACTATTAATTAGATTATTGCGTAAATTAAAGGAAAGACTCAAAACGTAAAAAATCTACTGAAAAATCTGAAATACTCAGAAAAAAAATAATTGTATAATTATCGAAGCAATCACAAATGATTAGAGGTTTGGTACAATATGGAATAACGACGGATATAAATCCCTCCGAAAATGTATTTGTAATACAACTAGTTGTGTTACAGTTTTTTATGCGCGAGTGACGTAACCTGCGATTGTTTATCTACTTATTTGGGTCGTTTTTTCTTCTTTTTTTTTTTGTACAAAGACAGAAGTGTAGCGAAGTAGACGCTTGTGCTTCGGAGCAATGAAAGGCTGTGCACATATCATTTATAATGTCCGGCGTGAAAAAGCGGGAGCTTTCAATTGATTGCATGTCAAACATGTTTTTGTTCTTTTTTTTTTATAAATGTGAGAAAGTTGTGTTCATTTCAACGTATGACACAACATCGAATAGATTTATGATTTACCATTTCCCATTATTATGATCGTTGATATTTTTTATGAGATATATAATTGTTATTGTACACAGCACGGTGAGGAAGTATGTGTCCCAGTAATGTAAAAACGATTATTTATATATAAGATCGATTGATTGCTGTTTTTATGAAAGCTTCAATACTTTTCGAAAATATTTACGTACATTTTTAAAAATCTTTAGACTGTTTTTTAAATGTCCGAAATTGAAATTTTATGAGCTTTTTAAAAGTTTTTTAAGAATTTTTATTTTTACTTTACCAGAACGTTCTTGGAAATTTTCTTGAATTTAAAAAACGTTTGGAAATATTTGTTACAATAAAAATTGTTTCTTTTTTTTGCGTTTTTACATTACTGGGCTGGAATTTTTGCGTGAAATGGAGAAAAGCGTCAACAGTGCACATGCTAAATATGACGATTCAAATGTGAGTTGCCAACAACGATTCGTACAATAGTTGACGTTTCCTGCGCGTGAATCATATACGATGTATAAAAGTCTGAAAAATTCAGGGACTCGCTCAAATTATACAAGTCTGTCGTTGTACATTCTAGATGATGACCAAGTAGCATTTTGTACGAGTAACAAGTCGTTTATAAAATTAATTATGGCCAACTTTTGCATTGTGCTCTAATCTGTTGAAATCGTCGCTCACGTTTGTATTATAAAGAAATCGTAGTCGTCTTCGGCAGATTTTGGTTCGAGCGTATGGCAAAAAAAAAAAAGAAAAGAGCGTCCTAGCTGATCTTCGCATATTGTTTTACACGCGCCACGATTTTGACGGTGAGCTTTATTAATGACTGATTCCTCTTGTTCATTGTTGGCGTGGCTCAATTTCACTTTATTTTACTCATTTTCTGCATCACTCGAGTTGATTGGATTATATTGTATGTATACTTCTATTATTCATTGCGATTTTTCAAATATTACGGTTCATGTTTGTAATTTGTGTTTGAAATATATTCTCATCAACAATTGAAATGAGGCTACGCCATTTTATTACCTTTTTAAGAAACTGCTTATGCTTGATTGTCTTTTCCGTTTCAGTCACAGGAGGGTATTCGAGAAGCCAACTTTCTTGAAATCATTCTTTTGTAAAATGCAGCAACTTTATTTTCATACAGGTATCATAAATACATTCATTTACATTCAAGAAATTGTCAGTTCTACTATTATGAACAACTTTGTACACTACAAGGGGACACTGTAAAATCTGTCATTTCCTGAACAAATGTTATCAATTTTTCATTTTCAGATCGCAATAAGCAAACATCATTTTTCTAAACACGTAAATACTCAACAACCATCCTGCAAAAAAATTCGAGTCAACAATTGAAAAAAATGATTGAAAAACATTTCTATTCAGATTTTTACACTTTCCGCAATGAAAAAAAAGTAGTCGATTGAAATGCTATAAAATACAAAAATTGGTTGTTTACAAATAGTACATTCCTATGCCGAACTGAAATTGTTTTAGAACGTCATTTCTGAGGAAGAACAATGGCACGACAAAATTCAGTTCAACTCTTGCGATATTTCCTAATTTCATAGCCAAACCGCAGCCGGCGGCGCAACGAACATTTTGCGTAAAAGCTTTCAAGCCACTTTCGTAATCGCCACCTGAAAATTGAAAAGACCAACGCATTTAATTTCATATACACACAAATTATACACCTTTTGCGAAGAAAAACTATAAAATGTGTACCAAAACTCGTTGAGAAATTGGAAAGATTGCCACCATTGACGAAACCGTGTAAACGAAAAATGTCACCAAAAATACTAGGCTTGAAAGGCAGTGGGGTGTACAAATGTAGCGCCGAGGCCCAATAAAAATCAGCTCCTATCGCATTTCCTTCCTTTTGAGGCCCGCAACCCCTCATTTCGAAACCCCTCACGTTCATGGGCCCGCCCAAGAAAAAATGATCAGCGATGTTGATTTGCATCTCGTTGTTTATGCTCCGAAGAAAGCCCGATTGAAGGCCCAATTGAAACGTCTGCAAAGTACATAAATATGTACATTTTTTTCAGATCGACATTTTATAAGCTATTTCTGAAAATCGTTTTTTGCACATTTGTGTAATCAAGTTTTTGAGAATTTTGCAGAGTTATAGCAATCATCACGAAATCTCACAAGATATTCATATGGTGTCCAATTTCCCTGCATGAGAAGCTCGTTCTTGATAAAACCAATGTTTCCGCCAAGACCAGCGACTTCAGAAGTAAATTGCATGAGAACTCCTTTTGTGGGAAACAAACTCTCATCCCTTTTATCAATCGAACAAATATGCCTGACGGCTGATTTGAGCGTTGGCCCTGATTGTTCTCGCACATAAAACGAAGCTTGTTTTGACGCCGTAATGTTTCTAATTGCTGCCTCGTACTGCAAATTGTGCTTCAGCGTTCCATTTCCACTTGGATTAAATGCCAAATCCAGTAACAAACCCTGATCTTTTTCCTGGTAACCCGACCAAGGAAATTCATTGGAAGATGTGTACAATGTTGTTATCAATCTGAAAACATTTTCACAAGCTTTTTATTCAAAATTGTATTCTAAGGTCACTCACATGTGGGAATTGGGGAAAATCTAGAAATAATGTCAGCCCAATGCTAAAAATTGAGATAATTGTCGGGACTGGTGCCTACGTTTTTTTTAGTTTGCTACCAAAGAAAGGTTTGATGGCCGAAATGTTGATTTGCGACGATTTTTTCGAACCGTGTGAATAATCGACTTGGAATTGTTCTCCGCGTCCAAAAATGTTTGGCAATTTTCCTCGGATCATTATGGAACCTTCATTATCCCCTATCATTGTATTGACACCACCACTGACTCTGTTTAGCTCGAGGACTTTGTATGTGACCTTGAAAAACATTATTTTATCGAAGGGAATATTTTTCGTTCAAGGTTTTTGTGTATTATTACTTTGTTTTTTATTTTTATATGTTTTTGAATAGATTTTGCACCTCGACGCCATTAGGAGTTGCACCTGGTCCTTTGCTTGTGTCGATAAAAATGCCAATGTTTTTGAAACATCCCAAAGCTTCCAATTTTTGTCTCACTGTGCGAGAACGTGCAATGACATCTTCAAAATTTTGGGCTTCGAACAATTCATTGACTTGGGCTTGGACGATGTCATCTTTTGTTCGGCTTAGTCCGTTAATGTGGACTTTGTCGACTCTGGCTTTCAGCGATTTCAGTTTTAGTAACAAGTTAGTTTCTGCTTCCTGAAAAAGAAGTTGAATATGATCAAAAATTACAAACACCAGAAAATAATTACAAGATTAATTTTTTATTTACATCTTCTGATGAATCTCCAACGTTTGCATGTAAAGGACGCTTTGGAATATTCGACTCCTGTGAATGAATTATACCATGTTAATATACAACACTGTGAAAATTCTTGATTGTTCAATTTTTATGTGAAAAAATTTGACTTTCACAATCATGCAGTTGTTAACATGTCAACTCGAAAGTCAATGCATTTTAATTTGTTAATCATATTATTTTAGTACTGGATTTCTTTTATTTTTTCAATGTTTTTGCATGTCCATGTTTCGTCATGACGAAAAACGCTGTATGTATAACATTCGCCAAAATCGAAACATAAAGTCACGCTGAATTTGGGACAAGATTTTATAATTAGATTTCGCGCCGCGTATGAAAATAAGAAAAGCAATAATCTTCGAGTTACACAACTGTTATTTACCTTCGGGTGGACGGTACCCATAATTGTCAATCAAAATGTCAAGCCGTTTCAAATCGACTGCATAACTGTCATCACCAGAAAAATAAAAAAACCTCCACTTTAGTTGATATCTGCGATTTTCGTATGATTCAACCCTTTTTTTTGAAAATATTAGTAAACCAAAAAGAGAACGAGACCGGCGTGTTGCGATTTTTCTCTCCCTCTCCACGGTTTGCAGGGGGGTTCAGTCCCATGCAGGGGGGGTTCACTGGGGTTCACTCTCATGCAGGAGGGGTTCACTCAACGGTTTGAAAAAAAATCAAAACAGACGCGCTTCTTGCTTCGAATGTGCTGTGATTTTGTTGCTGTTTTTTACATTCAAATTTGCGAATTTCGAACATCGAAACACGCAAATTAACATTCACGATTTCCAGTATTTCCCTATGATCAAATATTTGAAGTTAAGAAAAAGAAAGATTTTTGAGTCTCCGTATATTTTTATTCATTTTTATTTACAGAGACCGCAGTTACCGGTTGCGTGAGTAAAATATATCTCGTTGTCCTTTTCCCTAGCTTCTCTTTTCTCTCAGCTGCTTTACATTTGACATTTCGAACTTCGAACAGCTGTCATTGGCTGTCATTTTCATTTTTTGTTTCGTTTTGTTTTCCTTTTAAACAATGGCAATCTTTTTGGGAGTTTTTGATTTTATTAAAAAAATGACGGAAGAAGAAGATACATTGACTTCGTGCAAGTAGTAATTTCTTAGCGATTTGTTCTGATCAATTTTTAGAAATATTTTTTATTTGTTTGTTTTTTATGAGGGTCACAGTTGAATAATGTTTAAATTCTTCAACTCCAAAGTGCTGAATTTATTGTTTAAACATTACGTAAGTGCAATAGATTTTTTAAATTGGATTATATGGATTATGATCGTTCTTGGAATGCAGGCTTTCTGCATTTTAAGTACCCGAATCACCGGAATGTTCATTGTTTGCGAACATTTTAGAGTATCTAATGGTTGAGAAAAACAGTGAAATTTATAATTAGGAAATCGAGAATTTATGTGCGAATTCTATAAATTTATATTTGAATCATGAACATGTGATTACTGTGTTTTACATTGAAAATCGGACAATGAAAATCATTTTTTGTTATTTGTAAAATTAATTGACGGTTATTTACTTATTAACCTAACCAATATGTTCTTATTCCATTAATTTATTTATTTATTTATTCGCTTATTTTTTTATAGGAACAGTAAAAAATGTCGAGTACGGATTCAGCAGCTGGATGTGTGAGCGAAGTGACTTTGGCCATAAGCAAAGCAAAAAGTTCACAAGCTAGTTCTATTAGAATCCCGGACAGTCCCGAGTCTGATGGATCCAGTTGTTCCAATTCATTGACAGTCCAACGTTACAATTATTCCCAAACTGCCAGTCCAAATAGAATTTCAGAAAATTCCTCCGAAAATCTCCGCATCCCTATCGTGGGCTATGAAGTCATGGAAGAAAGAGCAAGATTTACAGTAACCAAATCATTGATCTCCCATCAGTTTAATTTCTCAATATTGAGTTTTTTCATTTTATTGCATTTCTTAATCATGAATAAGAGTAAAATAAATAAAATAAAAAATTCCACTATTCAACTAATTCATTACAATAAAATCATTGTATTGACATTTGTCACCTTTGCCTAATTTAATGATCTTTAAATACATACAAAAAACGGACAAAATTTTGTTCAACATTTTTGTTTTCTTTATTATTTTTAATCTTGGCAATTCGTAATATATGTGAAAATTATTTGTAGGTTTACAAACTCCGAGTGGAGTTTAAAAATGGAGATTGCTGGTTCGTTTTTCGAAGATACACGGACTTTGTTCGCTTGCAAACGCAGTTGAAGAAGCAAAAACTTGCCATCTCCCATCTTTCTCTGCCGAGAAAGAAATGGCTCGGTGATAATTTTGCACCGAGTTTCTTAGAAGGACGCATTAATGGCCTCCAGGCGTTCGTTAACCAAATTTTGGCGACGCCGGAATTGTTGTCTACCAATTGCGTTCGAGAGTTTTTCTGTCTTGATGAACCTCCTGCTATTTCTGACGCTGTTGAAGAATCAAGGGTAAATTGCATTCTTAACTTTTTATTCGATATGTTTTTTTCTCATTGTTTTGATAGTGTATTTTTTAGAATTTATCTTTTCTTTACATGTATTTTCATTTTGCTTTTTACTCATGCAGGGTTTTTTCTTAAGTTTATACAACAAAATCGAATGTTATAATCATTTCCAATTTTGATCAACTTTTTGGCATCAGTTTCGATGAATTTATTGTAAAACTCATTGACAGTTAATTTTCTCCGTACCTTTCTAAAAATTTGTTGAAATTTTTAGGCAATTTTTGAAGCTCTGGAAGACACAATTTATCATTTGAGGCAACAATTGCGCGAACGTGACGAAATGTTGGCGGCCGAGACCAAACTTTGCAGCGAATTCCAAACTAAATTACAAGAATTATTGAAGTACGTCACAACAAAGAATCATTTTGCATTTTTTTTATCTTGCTCAATTTTCAATAATTTTCTGTTTGTTTTCAGTCAAAATCAAGCATGTTCAATGTGTGGAGCGACACGGTTGACTTACTGAATCTCAATTATCTGAAATGGTAATCGCATTTTCACGAAAATTATATCAAATTTGATATTACTAGAATAGTTTTGCTACGTTTTTACAACTTGAATCTATTTTTTAAATGTATTTGATACATCTTTGAACGAATCAAAGATTTAGGATTTATTGAATCTTGGATGTTTTCCTTGAATGTGAAAAAACATGTTTGAAGTCATTTTCTCCACTAAAATATTCTAAGCGTCGATAAAATTGGACATTTTGAATGACGATTTGCTTTCAAATGTGAAAAATGCATATTATTATTTGCATAATATCCCAATCTCAAGATTGTTGAATTTTTTGAAATGTAATATATATTTTGATAATAATTAGGATAGTAATGTTTTTTAAGGATTCTCATGTTTTGTTCATAAATATTAAGATAGGTTTATTTATTGCTTCGGTGTACTATTTGGGCAAACGTTGTTTTATATACATGCGATGTATCAATGTACTTTTGATATAAATACAATTTTCACGTTTTTAGTTGTACGTTTTGTTGTTATTGACGCGTAATTATGATTCAATCGTGATTTTCGAGAGATCCAAAAAATGCTCCAGAAACATCAGCGTTCTTGATAAGAAAAATTTCGTATAGTTCTAAAAAAACTAGCGTTCCAGCAGGCTGCTCTATTAGTTCAAAAGTCTACCGTTCGAGGCGCTAGTATAATTTATCCAAAAATTCCAAAATGCTGAGAAAAACCGAAGTTTCTCGAAGCCAGTGTTCCGAACCGTGGCAGAATTTCCAGCAAACCTAACTCGCGCATGGGCAGATGGGATTTTTGGACGGTGTCGTTATGGATCTGGACGTATTTCCGTTTGGTTCCGAGCCTTTCAAAAATACTACACCAAAAAATTTAATTACAAAAATATTTATAAAAAGTAAAAAATGTTGTGGGGCAATACAGGATGGAAACAATTCTATTGTTGAAAATTGCAAAGAATACTGATAGCTATCCAATTCAACCGTCAGTCAGATTTAAATCACATGTACAATTATTCCCATACAAATAAGTAACAAATAGCATAGAATTGTTTCTATCCCGTATTGCCCGACAACCTTTTTTTACTTTTCAAAGTTTTTTATGGATATAGAATATACCCACCCGGGAGATTTTCCTTCTTTTATTCTATACCTTCTTATTTTCGTTGATCGGCTTAATTCAAATTTTTTATACATTTCATTGAATATGTATTCATACAGGCCTTGCTCCTTGTTGAATTTATTTTTTAAATGTGGGGAAATAAAAAACTCATATTTCACATAAACATGATGGAATTATAAATTTTCATTTTTATATTTTTTATGTACAAAATGTTTTGCAGTAACATTTATTATATGTACATGACATCAACTTTCATTGGCAAGAATCTAAATATTTATATATTTCGTTTCATTACATAGTACAAAAATGGTGTAAATCATGAGACCAAACATTATAAACATTCTGACACTTTTTTTAGATAATTTGTGTTCACAGACTTGACAGAGCATTTTATGGTATATAAAAAGTTGTTTCATATAGACAATAATAAAAAATTATCATTTCGAAGCGACATGTCTCGTTGATATAGTTTAGTGTAAGAAAACATTATTTAGAGTAATGAATCGAACGAATTTTGAAAACCACAAAAAATTAAATTAATGGTTACTGAAAAAACCTAGAAATAAAAACCGTTGAACTTAAATAAGAATTTAAATTCCGACGTAAACATTCAAATTCAGGGAAAATGATCCATTTTTGTCATTAACAACAGTTCTTTGAGGGTTTAAAAAACCCGTTACAAATATGTATTTGATCTGATATAAAAATGCCATATAAAAATATATAAAAGGCACATCTAGTCGTAAACCTCTCAAAATATCTGTCGTTTGAACTAGTCAATATCAACAAATACATTCTGAGATCCGTCAAATTATTTGGCAGTGCATTTGTCAGGTTCAACCAACAAACAAAGCGCTTGGATGAGATACGTCGATTTTTCTGAAACAGAAACGACAACCACATAAATTAAGGAAAATATTGAAATAAAACAATAATCATACAAAAATACAAATAATTCACAAAATCTGAAAAACTCACCATAAAAAACACTAGACCTGTCCTGCCAAACGTAATAATGATAAACTACAGCCCCCAGCAAAAGAAATCCCAAAGGAACCAGGTACTTGGTCGAAGGCTCGGAGAACAAAGGCACGAGCGCCAAAAAAAGTGCCGTGGCCAAAATCAGCCAGGGCACCAAAATAGAGACCTTGTAAGGCCTCGGCGCGTCGGGTTTGGTCCGCCTCAAAACGAGCAGAGCCACCATAGCCAGCCCATAAAAGACCCACAACAAGAAACTGCAGAGTTCGATGAGCTCCACGATGTCCCCGGACACGATGCAAGCCATAGAAATGATTCCTTGGAAAATGACCGAAGCCACGGGCGTCATTTTCGTCAAATGAACGAATCCAAAAAACTTGGGCAAATGTCCTTCGCGACCTGCGACGTAGCAAATTCTAGAAACTCCGAATTGGAGGCTCAGGCCGCAACCGAAGCAGGAAATGGCGACGCCGAGAGGGATAAGAAAGACCATCCATTGGGGGAGCACCTGATGAAAAAAGACAAAATTATTAATCAAAGTATTCCAATATTACGACTAAACATTAAAAACTCCACGATTTTCGAATTTTTTCAAATTTCATTTTTCAATTATTTATCGTGAAAATTAGAGTAAAGGGGGCTCGGTATCTAACAGACTTTTTTTACCAAAAATTTTCTTTCAGACACAAGTATCTGTTAGACAGAGGGAACCCTCATAATGAAGCGTGACGTCAAGCTGAATAGACAGGTAGAATAATTTTCCCGGATTTTAATCCTTATTCCCATATTTTTGAAAACACAATTTTTAGTAATTTGAAATTCAAATGTAAATTCATATAGACGTAGTATTGGGAATTGTTTTTTCGAAGGCCTTGAATAACGCAGCATTTTTCCGGAGACGAAACTGTGATAATTAATTGCTTTTCTACCTGCTTGATATTTCTGTTAGACCCGAAGAGATTCTGTTCGAGACATGTCTGTTTGATACCGAGCCCCTTGTATTCTAATATTATGGCTGAACATTGAGAATTTCACGATTTCCGAACATCTAAAAAATGGAAATCAGTCAATTAAAAAAAGAAAAAAACCTTTTGGGCCCAAGAAACCGCGACCGCAGGCGCCGTGACCATTTCGGGGATGGTCAAGGCTGACATGTAGGTCAAATTCATGGCCACGTAAAGAGCAGTTATGACAGGAACGGCGATGACGATGCTCCTGAGGATGTTCACTTCCGGTTTCTTTATTTCTTCAGTCACAATGGCGGCGTAGTTCCACCCGTCGTAGGCCCAGAGACCGCTGTAAAACGCCAGGGCCACGTTTCCCGGAGATCTCGTCGTCCCTTGGAAAGGATTTTTCAAAAGTTCCGTGTTTCCCATGGCCAGCCAATAAACGCCTCCGCAAATTACCTGCAATGGAAAAATTGAATAAAAAATATAAAAATATTGGTAAAATTTAAAAATCGATTTTTTCAATCGATCAATCGATTTGAAATCGATTTTTCAAAATGTAATAAAAGACTGAAAATTAATCCGAAAAAGTTGGTTTTGATGACATTGCGGAAATAAAAAAATATTGGTTAAATTTGAAAATCGATTTTTTCGATCGATCAATCGATTTTTAAAAATGTAATACAAGACTGAAAATTAATCCGAAAAAAATTTGGTTTCGATGATATTCCGAAAATAAAAAAATATTGGTAAAATTTAAAAATCGATTTTTTCAGTCGAACATCGATTTAAAAATCGACTTTTTTCAATCGATTTTTCAAAATGTAATGAAAATTCATCCGAAAAAAAGTTTGATTTTGTTAATATTCCGAAAATATTCAATTCAATGTGAACCAAACTAACCAAAATGCAAGCGGCGATTTTACAAATCGTGAAAACGTTCTGAACTTTGACGTAAAGTTTGACGCTGCTGGAGTTTATGTAAACCATGACGCCCAAAGCCATCAAAGCGATCAGCCGTTTGACCTGCACCACCTGATGAGGCTCCAGATTTTCCAGGCTCGCGGAAAATGGGTCGACGAAATATTCCGCGAAAGTCATGCTGACGACCGCGACTTCCGCGGGGCGAAGAATCAGAACGTTCATCCAGGACGAGAGGAAAGCCGGCATTTGGCCGAAATAAGGGTGCAAAGGGCCGAAAGCTTCCATAAAGTAGGCATACTCCGCTCCGGAACGAGGCACCACGGTGCTCAACTCCGCGTAAGTCAGGGCGCAGAACAGAGACAAAAAACCGCTGACTGTCCATATGACGAGGCAACAACCAATGGATCCGGACTTTTCCAGGGCGCTAGAGGGTGATACGAAAATACCCGAACCTGAAATGACATCGAAAATCGTGCACTAGTGCGTTTTAACTCCAAATCATGAATGTTATCAAAATTCCAGAAAGCAAAAATTTCTTCCCGATTTTTCATAATTTTAGCGAAAAACGGTGGAAGGTTCTTTTCTCGTTAATTTTGGAGTGTTTTGTGTAAATATGTTGATGGAAAAAAAGATAAGATAAAACATGCGATAATACCCGAAACATTGGAAATTCGGAAATTATCTCGATTTAACAAAAAAGATGAAAACTTTTTCTCCAGATTGCCTTACATTTTTTTCCACTTGATTAATGCATGGAGCGTTCCAAAATCTTCCACATTTGTTTGAAAAAGTACAACTTGAAACATTTCTTCACTTTTACGGAAGTTGAAAAGATTGTATTCCGGGGATGACTTTTTAAAAACAATGAAAAATTTTTATCAAGTCACGTAAGCACGTTTGTAACGTATTATACGCAGAATTTTTATAAGCGCGTTCATACTTGACTGACATTTTCAACTCCTTATCTCTTGTTTGAAAAAAAGTTCTAATCAAGAA
Source organism: Platygaster equestris (assembly GCA_030522785.1). Taxonomy (NCBI): domain Eukaryota; kingdom Metazoa; phylum Arthropoda; class Insecta; order Hymenoptera; family Platygastridae; genus Platygaster; species Platygaster equestris. The sequence goes on along the minus strand of JAPYZK010002540.1, from coordinate 5,748 downwards.
AATGTCATTAGAGATTATCAATCAAATATTTTTCTGAAGAAGGGAACGAGTATTTTGAGATTATTTAATTCCACGATTGTAATCATAAAGAAAATGATGCTTTGAAAAATTCACAAGTATGAAAAACGCAGTTAAAAATTAATTACTCCGAACAATCATAAATTAGAACAGTTTAATTTTTGATTTCGCAAATTCTAAACCCTTCGGAATAAGAAAATCAAGCTCAATTAAATCAAAACATTTTTTTTTTTGAATTCGATGATTCGTAGCTGAAAAAAATGACTGTTTTTAAATATTTTTATCGCGAATTACTTCAAATTACGACGTTTTCTGCTCGTAATAAAAACTTCGGTTTCAATCAACAGTTCCGAAATTTTAAAATTTGAATTTGATCGCGAATTACTTCAAATTACGAAGTTTTCTGCTCGTAATAAAAACTTTCAATGAACAGTTTCGAAATTGTAAAATTTGAAAATTGTAAAATATATAATAAATACAGAAACAAAAAAAAAGTATCTAAAAAAATTTTTCAAAAATCGATGAAAAACCTTTATTTCACTAGATAAAATTCAATTCGACCGTTTTCCCAAGTAAAATTAATAAATCCTATCAAGCGAAATATTTATTTCCTACAGAAAAAAACTCCTTTACATCGTAAAAACCCTCCCCCCCCCCCCCCCCCCCCCAAAATCAATAAATTTAAGCCTCCCCAGCACTCCAATTTCCTTCAACAATAAAAATTCCCCACGCCCTGAAAATAAACAAAAACCCCCCCACAGCGTAGGAAAATCCACACCGGCAAATTTCCCCCGGAAAATCAATAAATCATCGCGCAACTTCAGCCCGATATCGGATTGCTCCACATATTCCATTCCCACATCGCGAAAGCCTCAAGATTACGCTCGAAAAAACACTCTCAATCTAATAATAAATTCGCATAAATTAAAACAATACATTTTCTCACCGATCATAACAGTCACGATCAAACTCGAGGCGCTGAAAAGGCCTAATTCCCTCTTCAGGCCCACGTCGTTTTCCTTCCCCATTTTCCCGATGTTTATTTACTCCCAGTTTTCCCTCGTCCTTATCATTTCTTCGATAAAAAGTTTGCGGGCGAATGCTGGCTATATTTTCGGCAAGTTTTACGGAGTGTCGAAAAAAAGGAAAATCGTCGTTGACATGTTCGGCCCGAGTTATTTTCAAGACTGATGGAAAAGCTCTTGCCCGTCGAGAGGAATACTTTTGACTAATGGTATTATCTGGCGTAATCGGGAGCGCGTCGTGTCGGCGTCAATTCTCGGCTTTCGGCATGTTTAAATAACATTTCCTCTGTTTCCTGCGACGGGCTTTTATCTCGCCGATCGAGTTTCGTGACCGCGTTTTGGAGTTAATGGAATTTCAGTGACCGAAAACATGGAAACTATGTTTTGGAGCATAACACGATTGATTTCGTGCTTTCGTAGCACGGGAATTGTGCTTGCTTCTGTGAAGCGAGCGTAGTGCTCTAATAATGAATGTTTTAAATCTACGTAATATTTTCGTGGTGTAATTTTTTTTGTACTTCAAAATGCAACTTTTCGAATTTCAAGCTCAAGCATAAAAGTTTTATGAATTTTGGAATCGAAATCAAATTTTATCGAAGTCCGAAATAAATTTTCATTTTTGAAATTTCTTAAATTTCGAAGCAAAAATGCAACCTTGACCTTTTCATAAAATTTTTGAATTTGACTTGTTACGTTTTCGACCTTAGAAATTTCAGACGTTTTTGACTGTTGTGATTTGCATTTAGAAATTTTTAAAGTTCAAATTTTCAACTGTGACGTTCTCAATTTTTGATATTCGAAAATTCCAATTCTGGATGATCTTTGAACGTTTAATTCGAATTTTTGAATAGTTGTTTGTATTTTTTCAAAATTTGATACGTATTTTTGAATCGTTTTAGAAACATTGGGACAAACTTGACGAATTCAAATTGTTTGAAAATTTATGAAGGCTTATCAAAACTGCTGATACAATCATTTTAAGAAAATTTGTTCCTAATTTTGAAGAATTTTCGAGATGTTTTGATCGATTTCTGTGTTTTTCAAAACATCGGGAAACGTCATTTTAGAAACTCGCGGATAATTTATTCTTATTTTTGAATTTCTTGGCATCTCCAGGAATTATTATCAATTTCGAAAAATTCTTCAACGTTTAAAAATCATTCCGAATTGGATTTTCGAACATAAATATCGAAAATCGAAACCTTATGAAATAAAATATGGAAAACTAAATCTATAGAAAGCAATCGATTTAGGAATTCACGAAATATCAAATCCAAAAATTTAGGAATTCGGATTTTCAAATTCAAATAATTTTCAAATCTAAGCTTGAAAATGTAAAAAGCTGAATGAATTTAAAACTCTGAAAACCAGAAATATTCAAATTTTTATAATTCACTAATATACATTAAATTTTACAAATTTCAGAATTGTGAAAATAAAAAGACACGACACTTCCAAAATGTTAAAAATTCAAAAATCCAAAAATAGAAAATTTCAAAAATCAGAGAAATTAAACTAAAAAACTAATATTTGAAACTTTCTAATTTTATTAATTTAAATATTCATGATTTAACATTTTTCTATTAAAACAACTTCAATAATTGGATTCGAAAATGAGAGAAAGATTTAAATTATTATATAAACTAAACGTCAAGAAATTCCAAATTTTCAAATTACCAATTCGTAATTAAGCTTTAGTATAAATTATTATTTGTATAAAAAATTCAAGTCATAAAATTTCCTTAACTCCCCACCTACACTTAACTTTTCTGAAAAAAAAAAAAAATAATAAAACCTACCACAAATTCGAACTATCCTTTTCGAAAAACAAAAAACTAAAAAATTGCACTTAATAAAAACAAATTCCAACATATCTAACATATAGTATCTATACAATCAAATGAAAAACTTGCAATATCACAAATAAGAAGCATCATTATTTTTTCAAACCGCTCCAAATCATCTATTATGCAAGATGCAATAAACTACTATTTTTAGAAAAAAAAAGTACATCCATAAAAATTGAAAAATTATTCTCATCAGAGCTATTACATTTCTATGTGATTCTGATCCATAAAACGCTGCACCAAATGCATACAAACATAATGAGTATAAAAAACTCAATAACAATCGCGCAATAATTTCCATTTGTAAATCCGATCTATAAAATTTAGAATGCATATTATCATCAATGAAAGATTTAAAGACTTTCAATTTATCGATTTACTATAATTACTGATTAATTTAACTAACAATAATAATTATTATTATAAATAATGAATGAAATCAATGATATGATAACTTTTATCGAAAAAATTATCACATAATTCTTATCGAAATCGCACACTGTATTTTTGATGAAATGAACAAAATGTTATTTTTCATGGAATTACGAAACTTGATCTATAGAATATCTATATCAAATTGCATGTATCATATCAGTATTTTTTTCTGACAATAAGAACGTGATTATGAAACTTCATTCATTTTTTTAAACTTTTGTAACATGTAGAAAATACATAGAAAAATGAATGGAAATATCACAAAAAGTATGAATCAAAAAATTCAAAAATTCTTAAATTAATAAATTCCATGATTTTCTATGACGGTTTCCAAAAATTCAAAATTAGAATAACAAGATTCATGGACCTAAAAGTGAAACATTGTATTCAATATCGCGAAACGACCGCCAATATTTAAAAAATCCAATATTCGTGAATTCTAAAAACTCGAAAAAACCACTTCTGTAAAACTAAAGTAATACAACAACAAAAAAAAAGATTTTCATACGAAATCAATTTTCAATTAATATTTTTTTATTTTACTCCTAACATGTGCATGATTGCCAATTTCATTATTTTTTTGTAAAAAATCAAAAAACATCTTGTTCTGTACACAACAAAATAATAAAAATTGCAACTCACCTCCATCAAGAAGGTGAAAAAATGCAAACTTCGTAACTATTACGGAAGAGGGAACAAGCGGTTGATTTTTTTCTGAAAATCCAAAAACGTGTCGTCTCTCAAATGCTGTCGGATGGCTTTGAAAAATTCTAAGTAGTGATGAATGTTATGTCTGCAAAAATCAATAAAAAGTTATTTATATCAAATTATACTGAATTCCAACAATTATCGATTTTATGGATACAATGAAAAATTTTCTCACATCATCAAAAGTACCCAGCTCAATAATTCTTTCGTGTGGTGCAAATGATGAATATACGCTCTCGTGTGATTTTGGCAGGTCAAACATTCGCAGGATTTCGAAATTGGCGAAAAATCGTCGGCAAATCTGCAAAAAAATTGTTTGTGTAAAATTTTTCATAATTTCCTTGAATTTTCGGAAGTGACACAAATAACTCTGTATTGGCGAATATGTAGTTTGTAAAAGGTATACAAAATTATAAATGCCTGAAGAACTGACGAATCTGAAATTGCACCAATCGATCACCAACAATTTGGTCAACGAAAAATATATAAACAGAAAATTATATACTTGTTATCTCCCATGAAAAATGCACCCGAATCTTCATATAAAAATACCAAAGCTTTGGATTTTTCAGTTGCTAAGTAAGCATATGACGAATCGAAAACGTCAATTCCGAGTTCGATCAAATTCAAAATTGTGGCTGGGTTCCAACTCCCCATGGAAACTTTCAATTTTTCTTCTGGAAGTAAACTCTGAAAAAAGGAAAAAAAACATAAACGTTTCAGAATTTTGAAAAAATGCTCTTTAAAAATATCAGGAATTCAACATTTATTCAAAAGATCCATAAAAATAAAGCAAAGATAATGCAAATTGCAAAACGAAAATTTTTTCAAACATAAAGTTGATCTGAAAATTTTTTTCACTTCACAAAAAGTGAAGCAAAAATAAAATTGTATTGTTCCAAAAACGAAATTGTTATTCAAAGTACCAATAAAAAAACTTCGAATATCAAAAAGATGATAAAAAATTGTTACCAAAGAATGTTCAACAACATTTTGCACTTCTTTGAAACTCATTTTTTCTACATCAGGTCCATTGCAGTGCAAACCATCGATGACAAATCCGAAAAGTGGTTTGTCCAACAAATTTCTAATGCATTTTTCTCTTGATTTGAGACAATAGCCGCCTTCCACCGCTCCCAAAATGCTCGTATTTTTCAAAACTGTTGAGTTTTTGTGTTTTTCCAAACATTTATGGAGAAAAGATTTACTTTTTTCAACGGCTTTTTCGATTCGCTTTTTTGGACTCGATGAATTTGTGTTTCCATCGCACAGTGCGAGATAAATATCAGGTTTGAAAATTTCGACCAAATTCATGTAAACTTCGCAGTTCACTTTGTGTCTTCCTTGTTTGGACCAAACAGAGAGTGATCCTTTGGTGGCTTGTCCTTGAGGCGATAATTCGGCTGGATCTTGAACCACCATCAACATGGGATATTCCTGGAATTTTTGAATTGATACATTACTCAACTTGAATTTGAGTATGCAAGAATACGAATTTAAAAATTTGTGAATGAAAATTTACATACTTGTACATAATTTACATAATATATAAACTTTAAAAAAAAGGGGCCCCGTGGTGTTGGGTCACTCGAGATCGCCGTTTGATTGTAAAAGTTAAGCGGCGGTGACTCATTCCAGTTCTTGGATGGGTGACCGCTTAGCGAGTCTCGAGTGGAGCAAAAACACGGTGGCTTTTAGGACGAAAATCGAATCCT
>JAPYZK010002539.1:0-13779 GCA_030522785.1 Platygaster equestris | reverse complement strand
TTCGATTTTCATGGAAATTCACGTTCGCGCATCGCGTTATCCCTACCCCGACGTACTAGGCCGAACGCCTGAGTCGTTGTTGCAGCCGCACCCTCAATTCGTCTTTTTCGATTGAAAAGTTCGTATATATTAATAAAGTTTCTAAACTTCATACATTTCGATTCAGATTCACGAATTCTCGTACATTTAAAACATTTTTTCAATTTAAATCCATTGTTTTCTAATTTTCCGAAACAAATTGCAAAAACTTCGATTTATCATTTTTAAACTCAATTTTTTCCAATTTGAAATTTTTAATGACTATTTATTCAGACCAAACTTCTGAAATCTTTAATTTTCGAAATTTCATTTCCAATTTGCCCAAACTTCGAAATTTTTGATGTTCAGAATCCTCAAATACGTATTTTTTTATTTTTTCTTAATCTGATTCCGAAAGTGCTTTTTAACTTTCAAACATACAAATTCGGACAAAAAGCATTGAAATAATTATACTTTACAAAATTTTGCTTCCAATTAAATGAAAATCGCTTCTGCAATCAAAAAAAGGTCATACCGTTTTCTCGTCATCACAAAAAAAAATCATTAAATTCAACTCAAATTAGATTTTCCAATATTTTACCATAAAAAATTGACGATCACAGAATTAACCCAACATCAAACCAGTTCATAACAATTTAATCTTTTATTCAAGATCACACAGCTCGCGTAAAAAAGTGGCCTCAGGGAATTTTTTATCCTCGCGACAAGTAATTTATAACGTCCCCATTTGCAGTGAAATCGAAGGCTGTTATCTTTTTTGCTCCATAAACAAATCGATTCTCCTTTAAAAGATTATTTTATTGTTAAATAAAATTTTTTCCCACATTATCACATAACACAATATTTATTATATAAAAACAAATCCATACTTTTTATGTTTTTAAGTTTGAAAATGACCAAAAATTCAATAAAATTTGATAAGCAAATCAAAAATGACTTAAATTGAGTATCTTAATCGAAAAATAGATCGAATATCGTGAAAAAAATTTTTAGAGGAATAATAAATGTTTTTCAATTGTTTTAAAAGCTCGAAAAAGCTCGATAAAGAATATATATATTGGAAGTCTATTTATTTACAGAGTGCTGAAATTAATTCTATTGCAGTATAAATATTTCATTCATTGTTCGGATAAACTGACGGCGGAATTAGTAGTTCCTCGACGTAATATTGATGTAACGCAAATTGACAGTCATTTCAACGAGAGTTATCGAACAAAATGATCGAATCAGAGTGAAAGCTATTATTTGTTGTTACGCTGAATACGAATTGTTATTGCTTAATGCAACTGATCTTTTGCAAATTGTGAGACAATAGGATTCAGTGAAAACGTTAATTATGTCATCAATTGAATTAACTTTGAATGAATTGAAGAATTGTGCATTTGGAATCTAGACCGAGAAAAATTTACTGGGAAATGAAAACACGAAAATTCGTGAAATTGTTTTTTCAGGGATTTTTGGATTTTTAAATTATAATTTTCAGAAGTGAAAATTATAATTCTATTTTTTCGTATAGGAATTGAGATGTATATTTAGAAAATTTATGAATTTTTGAATTTCATTTTTAAAGTGGTTCTTGAAAATAAATTATAGAAGTGAAAAATACGTATATTTTCGAGTTTCTATAGATTTTCAACAGTGGAAATTCAAGAATAGACAAATTAATGAATTTTGGTGCAAATATTGTTGAATTTTTGAAGTATTTTCGAAGATTTTTCTCTGAATTCAAATGTCCAGTTTCTAAAATGAATTTTTGTAATATAAGTCAGTGATTTAATATTTCGAAAAAATACGTATTTATATTTCACAAATATTGAAAATTTCAAAATTGAATTGAAAAAAAAAACAGGACTTCAAAACTTCGATTATTTACGAATTTTTGAACTCCACTCGAAATATATGTACTGCTTCAAACATTTGGAATTCGATAAATTAGAGTTCAAAAACTCAAATCAGAATGAGAATTACGAACTTTGAAACTTTCAAATTTGTTTCAAAAGTTATTTGTCTAAAATAACTTTTCTTTCCTGATTTTACTGCGCATTTTCAAATTTTAGCTATTTTCCAAAAAATCGCAAATTCCGAAACTATCAAATTTTTTCGACAGTAAATTATCTTTTTTTGTACAGTTTTAAACGATTTCACACTATCCCAGAAATGTACAAAATTTAAAAGTCTTATTAAGAAGTCGAATTTTTAAATTGTTTCTTTGAGATTCGAGAAATTAAAACGTAAGAATTTCAGAAGTTTAAAAATGGACATTCTAAATTTTCAAAATTGACGTTTTGGAGTTTTTCGAATGGAACTAATTTTTGGATGCACAGATTTTTTCGAAATTCCGCAAATTAAGCGAATTTTCTCTAACAAAATATTCCCAAAATTCATCATATTTCACGAAATTTGTAAAACTGATGTAAATTTCGAAAATGCACAATATAGGTCATAAATTTCGTAATTTTGCAAATCATGTAAAATAACATACAGAAAATCTTCTCACATTCGAATTTTATGGGAAATTCATATTTTTTCGCTCTTGGGTCGAATTTTTGAAAAAATCGTCCGTAAATGCCTGATGTGGAACGTGAAATCCTCGTGTGAGTCATGCATAAAAAATTGTTTTTCTGGGGGTCATTTTCTGGAAAAAATGTTATCAGGAATAATTCGTAGATACATGAATTATATAGCTCCGGATATTGTCGGTTTAGAGTTTTTTCACGAGGCTTTCGAGCGACTTCAACATTGCCCAGACGCAAGCCCTAAAAACCTAACGCATTTCACGATAACGCTACGTGCGCGGACTATTTTCGTTCTTGTGCGTGATTCTCGCGTAAATGCGGGACGTTGGACATTTCTCATACGGTTTTTAGCGAATTCAGTTGGCGAATCCGATCGATAGTGGGTACATTTCACAATTTTATTGAAATTAAATATTCATTGTTGATTACAATTCTTGTACGTGGAGATCGTATTTTAAAAATTCGTAAATTTGGATAAAAATTCACAAATTATGATATTTTTAGATTTGTTTATTGGGTTTTGTTTTGTAATTATATTAAAGAATTAAAAATAAGTCGCAAAGAATTTTAAGAACTCTAATTTTGGTTAATTTGGAAAAAACTTGTGTTTTTAACATTTTCGCATGTCGATAATATTTTAAAATTTTTGGAAGCATTTGAACTTACGTAAAAATTCGAAAATTCTCAATATTTCGGATGAATTGCGAATTTTTCGGATTTGGAAATACATAAATTCGATGTGTTTAAAATCTTTTAGACGTTCTTCGAATTTTTCGACTTTTGAGACATCTGTAGGTGTAGAATGGTGTAGAATTTTGTGACATTTTACGAAAAATGCAATCTGTCGGGAAAATTTGATAATTCTGGAAATTCCGATTTTTTCAATTCGCTGAAATTAAAAAAAAAATGTGACATTCTCTGAGAAAAGCTACTTTTCACGAATATTGACACAACTTGCAAAATTTATAACATTTTGATCATTTCAAAATTTTGTAAAATATTTCAACTTCCGTTAAAATTCGAAAGTTCTTAAAATTTTGGATAAATCGCAAAATTTCGGGACTTGGAAGAAAAAATTTGATATTTTTCACATTTTCACATTTTTTTAATACAAAAAATTTTGAAAATATTTAAACTTAAAAATTCGAGAATACTCAAAATTTCGGATAAATTGCAAATTCTCGGGATTTGGAAGAAAACTTGATCTTCTTCACAATTTCACATTTCGAAAAGAATTTTCAACTTCCAAGTATTTAAAAATTTAAATCCTTTTACGAAAATCACAAATCAATAAAGTTCAGAAGAACTTTACAACTTGTCTGAATATTTTCAAAGATTCCAAATTTGCGCACGAATTTTTCAACTCTCCAAAAATTCGAAATTTGAAAAAACTGAAAATTTCGACGAAGTTTTTGACATTTATTTTGTGAAGATTCAAAAATATTTAAATTCCTGACTCCTTGTTCCACTTTCGAAAAAATTCTATGTTCCCCAAATTTTACGAAAAAGTCTAAACTCTTCAAATACTAAAATTTTTCAGATATGCTGAAGTAAAACTCCAAAAATTCCAAAAAATTCGTAAAACTTCACGAAATGCAATCAACTGATAATAAATTTTCAAAAATATTCAGTATTCAATCTACGTCAACTTCCCGGTAAAAACGGAAAATAATTGCAAATATTCAACCTACGCATTCAAAAAATGATAAAATCAGTCATGAATTCTGGAAATAATTATCATTTCCCTAATAATAATAAAAAGACGTACTCCTAAAATTATTCAGAACACAGAATCCGCCTTGAAATCCGAACAATTCGATAACCCCACCGTTACAAATTCACGTTATTCACGTAAATGCCTTCTCGGGAAGCCCTTTACTGAAACGCTTCGCATGTTTCGCTTTTCAGATATGAATCTGTTAATTTTGAATGGATTCCTGATGCTGGCGCTGCTGGTTTTGGACTCAGCTTCGTCTCTGCTCATGGATCCCGAAATTCCGGTGAAGAAATGCCGATATAATCGTATCTATTCCATGCTGCAAACAATGTGCTCGCAACTAGACCTGGAAACTGTACCCGTGCATTTGAAGCAACAAATGCAGGTAAGCTCGTACTTCCCAATATTTTTTTCATTTTTCAATCGGCATTGAAATGTACGGAATTTCTCTAAAATTTTGGGAAATTCCAGTGATTTTCGATACTTCGAGGAAATTTCCATACATTTACGATGGATTTTGAATTCTATGATTTTCAAAAATCGAGAAAATTTCATCATTACCTGTTTTCGAAGTATTTTGTCAAATTTGTGAAACATTGGGAGAAGTGCTGTAAAATCGTTTGAAATTTCGAAAAAGCTTTTTCTCAATTCAAAATTTCGAAAGAGTTATTTAAAAATTTTTCAAAATCCTCAATTTTTTCGTGCATTTGAAGCAACAAAATGCAGATAAGCTCGTACTTCCTAATATTTTTTTCATTTTTCAATCGGCATTGAAATGTACGGAATTTTCCTAAAATTTCGGGACATTCCAGTGATTTTCGATACTTCGAAAAAATTTTCACACATTTACGATGGATTTTGAATTTTATGATTTTTGAAAATCGAAAAAATTTTTCCGTTACCAGTTCTCGGAGTATTTTGTCAAATTTGTGAAAAATTGGGAGAAAGTCTGTAAAATCGTTTGACATTTCGAAAAACCTTCTCAATTCGAAATTTTTAAAGAGTTATTTGAAAAATTTTTTAAATCTTCAGTTTTTTTCGTAATTTTCAAATATGTTACATTTTTTATTTGGTGGTTTGCATTTCAGTTTGCATTAAAATTGTGACTTTAATTACTATTTATAGTTGGATAGAAACTTATTTGATTCAGAAAATGCCGTTCGATGAACTGTTTCAATAGTTTGAAATGAAAAGGGTTTGACAAAAGAGCGTGATACGCGTGGAAAATCGAATTTCATGGCACAGTGTTCTGGAATTTATTGGACTTGTCCTATTGAAACTGCTGAATAGTATCAAACGTTTTGTACCGATACTCGTGAAAATAGTGTTCCGGCTCGTTGGAATTGGATGTTTGCTATTAAATAGAAAATACGATATATTATGGAAAATACGAGGGAAAGTATTGAAATATAGAAATGATTGAAATAATAAATTTCAAAATGATTGATATAAAATTCGAAAATCTTCGAAGATGAAGTAAAATATCCGAAAATTCTTGGATAATTTTGGAAATTTACAAATAATCTTGAAAATGTTGAACTGCGGAAAAAAATTGATCGATAAAAATTGTCATAAACATCGTATATATTCGAAATTATCGATGAAAAATAACTCATTTATAAGAAAATTTTCAAAAATACACCCAAAAGTCCCCAAAAACGGAGAAAAAAACTTTTTTTACTCCTGAAAAGTGATGAAAAATTTTAGAAGTGACGTAAAATCTGGAAAAATTCTTCAATACATTTTTTAATTCTGGAATAATCTTGGAAATCTTGAACTTTCGAAATGAATCGATCGATAACAATTTACACAAACGTCGTATATATTCAAAATGATCGATAAATAATAACTCATTCATTTGAAAATTTTCTAAAATCCACCTCAAAATCTCCCCAAAATAAGAAACATTATAAAAAATTCTCAAAAAGCGAATAAAATCCTGAAAAGTGGCATACAATTCGGAAAAGTTCTTTATTAATTTTCCAAATTCTTAGATAATTTTGGAAATCTTGAACTTTTGAAATAAATGGATCCATAAAAATTTACACAAACATAGATTTTATTCAAAATGATAAATGAAAAATACCTCAGTTCTTAGATATTTTCCAAAAATCTACCCTAAAATCCCCCAAATCGAGAAATATTGAAAAAAAATTCTTGAAAAGTGATCAAAATCCTTAAAATTCACGTAAAATCCGGAAAAATCCAATAATTTTTCAAATTCTCAAATAATCTCGAAAATCCTTAACTCTCGAAAAAAACTGATGCATAAAAATTGACATAAACATCGTGTTTATATTCAAAATGATCGTTACAAAATTATTCATTTATCAGATATATTTCGAAAATCCACCCAAAAATCTCCAAAAACGATAAATACTGTAAAAAATTCCTTAAAAGTGATAAAAATTCTCTAAATTTACATGAAATCCGGAGGAATTATTCAATAATTTCTCAAATTCTCGAACATGTAATCTAGAAAATTTTGAACTTTTAAAATCAATCGATTCATAAAAAATGTACATAAACGTCGTGAATATTCAAAACGATCGATAAAAAATCAATCATTTATCAGAAATATTATAAAAATCCAGCCAAAAACCCTAAAAAACGATTAATATTTTTTAAAAAATCATAGAAAAGTGATGAAAATATTCAAAATTGACGTAAAATTCAAAAAACTCTCTAATAATAATTTTCAAGCTCTCAAATAGTCTTGGAAATCTTGAAGTATCGAAAAAAATCGATCGTATCAATTCATAAAAATGCATATAAACGTCGTATATATTCAAAATGATCGACCCAAAAATCACTTATTTATCACAAAATTTCAAAAACCCCCCAAAACAATAAATATTAAAAAAAAATCATTGAAGAGTGATCGAAATCCTTAAAATTCACGTAGAACCCAAAAAAATGAAATAACTTCCCAAACCCTCAAATAATCTTGAAAACCCTGAACATTCGAAAAAAATCGTTCTGAAATCACTCATTTATCTTAAAATTCCAAACCCCCTCTCTCCCTCCAAAAAATCCCTCAAAACGATAAATATAAAAAAAATCGATCTAAAATTACTCATTTATCTACAAATTCCATATATCCCCCAAAACCAAAAAAAAAACATCCAACCAATTCTCAAAAACTTCTCAACCCCCCAAAAGTCCCTCAAAACCCTCTCCCCCCCCCAATCAACGACCACCCGGTACCCACCAGGTCCCAAATCCCCCCAAAACCCGCCACCACTTTCAAAACCTCAAAATATCTCTCTCCCCAGGTGCTCGACATCACCAAAAACCGTCTCCGCAGTCTCCAAAACGACAGTCTGTCCCAATACACGAACCTCGCGTACCTCTACATGAGCGACAACTTCATCCAAACGATCGGCGAAAGCGCCTTCGACAAGCTCGTGTACCTCGAGGTCCTGGACCTCTCGAAAAACGGTCTTTCCACCCTCCCAAAGAGCCTCCTCGGCCTCCCCCGCCTCCGCAAACTCTACTTGGAGTTTAACTCCTTCAGCACCTTCAACTACCCCGTGACCTCCCCGTTAGCCTTCCTCCAGCTCGCGGAAAATCGCGGTCTGTATATCTTCCCGAAGATGGGCCTCCTGCCGGACCTAGCCTTCCTGAACCTCACGAACACCGCCATTTACGACGTCTCCGTCGACCACATCGCCCCGTTCTGCTCCCTTAAGTCCTTGGACGTCGGCAGGGAACCCTTGACGAATCCTTCGTACGATTGCGAGTGCGCCGTGCTTCTGAGCTGGATCCAGTTGCACAGGATCAAAGCTCGTCTTCCCTACAACCCCTCGAACTGCCTCCAATGCCCCAACGTGACGTTCTCCAACGAGACGCTGTTCGCGAACAATAATTGCAGTCAGATCATCGAGGCCAGGTTGGAGGCCCAGAAGGCCAGGACCGTTTGGACCACCGTGTTCTGCGTCCTCGGGGCTTCGGTGATCGGGGTTTTCGCTGTTCTTTGTTTTATACACAAGAGGAACAAGTCGAAGAGGAGGAACAAGCTGAAGGAGGAGCAGCAGATAACCGCGAACAACGCGAATACGGAGCTTTTGAACAGTAATTTGCAGGAAAGCACGTGAGCTTTTGGGGTGGAGGGAATTTCATTACAGGGATGTTGGGAGGTTTGAGGGGGGTGGGTGAGTGGTGTACTTGGGAGAGTTCTGACACATTTTGGGGAATTTCGGGAGGGATTGAGAAAAATTTGGGGGGTTTTGAAGTGCTAGGGAGTTTGAATTTTGGGGGTTTGGATGAGTTGGGAATTTTTGAAGGTTATGGGTGATATTTTTGGGAGTTGAAAAAAATTTGTCAAATTGTGGAAGTATCCGATTTTCTGAATTTTTATACAGTTGGTCAGATTTTTTGTGATTTTTGGAGATTTTGAATTTTTGTTGAATCCATGAAAATTTCGGAAAATTTCGGGAATTCTCGCAATTCTGGAAATTTTGGGGACTGTTAAAGTTTTTGAAAGTTTGAGTTGTGAACATTTGGATAAGTTGGAAATTTTTGAAGATTCTGGATAATTTGAAAAGTACGAAATTTTTGAGAATGGAAAAAAATGCATCAAATTCTGGAACTACCTAAACTTCTGAATTTTTATACAATTGTTTATTTTTTTTTGTGATTTTCAGAGTTTTTGAATTTTTTACGAATCCTCGAAAATTTCGGGAATTCTCGTAGTTTTGAAAATTTTGGGGACTGTTGAAGTTTTTGAAAGTTTGAGTTGTGAACATTTGGATAAGTTGGAAATTGTTGAAGATTCTGGATAATTTGAAAAGTACGAAATTTGTGAGAATTGAAAAAAATGCATCAAATTCTGGAACTATCTAAACTTCTGAATTTTTATACAATTGTTTAGTTTTTTTTTATGATGTTTAGAGTTGTTGAATTTTTTACGAATCCTCGAAAATTTTGTGATTTTTGACATTTTCACAATTTTGAAAAATTTCCGAAATTCTCGTAATTTTAAATATTTGGGGGGCTGTTGAAATTTCGAAAAGTTTGAATTTTTGAAATGTATATACATACTTGAGTTACAAGTTTTTAAAAATTCTGAAAAATTTGAAAATTCCGAAATTTTCGAGAACTGAAAAAAAGTTTTAAAATTCTCCAAATTTCTGAATTTCTTCACAGTCCGTCAGTTCTATTAAAATTTTTAGTTTTTGATTTTTTTTTTTTTAAACCTCGAAAATTTCGTTATTTTTGAAATTTTCAGAATTTTAAGCTATTTCGGAAATTCTCGTAATTTTAAAAATTTGGGCGACTGTTGAAGTTCCGAAAAGTTTGAATGTTGAAAATTGACATGAGTTAGACATTTTTAAAAATTCTGAAAAATTTAAAAATTACGAAATTTTCACATATTCGAAAAAATTTCTAAAATTCTAATATTCACAAAATTTCTGAATCGATGCAAAATTACACAATTTGTCAGTTTTTTGAAATTCGTAGTTTTTTTGTTTTGTTTTAAAAAACTGACGAATTGTGAAATTTTGGAACAATTCAGAAATTTCAAGGATTTGAAATTTTAGAAATTTTTTTTATTTCTCGAAAATTTCGCAATCCCAAATTTTTTCACAATTTCGAAAAATTTATAACTCGTGTATATTTTAAAAATTCAAACTTTTCAAAACTTCAACAGTATCGCAAATTTTCTGAAATTTTCAAAGTGTTTTAGAACTCTCCTAGGTATATTACTTGGGTGGTGCTTGGTTTTGGGATTTCGAATTTTGAGAGAGTTAGAGTTACGTATTTCTGTCGTTTTTAGGTAGAAATTGGGTGTCATGGGTTTTTAATTATTTTTTGATAACTTTTTATAACTTAGAATATTATTTGAATTGCTAGAATACTTATAGGAAGAAAATTCAATTTTTTACGAAATTCAAAAGTCTTTGGAAGACAAGTACCAGATAAAGATAAGTACCACCGGAATGGGGTAAATGACGAATTGGGGGTTGTTTATGAGGAAAAAAATGGTTGCTGGTTGTTTTCAGCCTTGGTTGAAGATTTTTGGAGAAGTTTGGGGGGAGGTCTCCGAACGTCTTTCGTCGATGTATAATATTGAATGTGACGAATGGAATTTGATCGATTTCATGAATGCAGATTCTCGATTTTTTGACTTGTAGAGATAATTTGACGAAGATTTTTTTTTGTTTTCGAAGAAAGCGAAAATGAATGGAAATCGATTAGGACAAAATGCTTCTTGATACATTATCTTATAGACATTCTGAAATTACGAAAACTTGGTATCGCAGAATTTTCGTTAAATAAAATTAATTCAGGTAGTGAATTGATTTCAAATCAATTTTTTCTAGTTAAGCTTCAACCAAGCTGAAAAATGTTTGTTGTGATTAAAAATGATCATCATACAGTATTTATTTATTTATTGTTGAGTTTACACGAAAAATCCCGGTAGTCATGAGTTTATTTTTTATCGATTTCTTTTTTTTTGAGGGATCGAGATATTTTTTCAATATTTTCGTGAGTCACACATAATTATTTCGTTTCGTAGGGAATACAACCAAAATTTTTACACTTTACTTGAGTAATTCCCGGTGAATGAGAAACATTTCCAAATTTTCAAAGCTTTTATCTTTTTTTATCAGTAGTAATTATGATTTTCGGATTGTTTTGAGTTTTACAAAAAATGTTGATGAGAATTGGTAACATTACAAAATTTTCACTTTACGTTTTTCGACATTTTTATGTCATAATCTCAAAATGTACGCTTTAAAAAATGCAGTTACTAAAAAATAGCGAAATCGATTACGATTCGATTCGGTTTCGATTCGACTTATTCGTTGTTGATTTGAATTTCGATTTCGATTCGACTTTTTGTATTTCGATCCGATTTCAATTTTCGATTTCGATTCGATTTTCGATTTTGATTTTACTTTACCGATTTCGATTCGATTTCGACTCGATTTCGACTCGATTTCGATTAGATTTTCAATGTTGATTCGGCCTTTTACGATTTCGATTCGATTTCAATTTTTGATTTCGATTCGATTTCAATTTTCGATTTCGATTCGATTTTTGATGTCCATTCGACTTCGATTCGATTTTCGATTTGACTTTTTCGAGTTCGATTCGATTTTCGACTTCCATTTGATTTTAGATTTCGATTAGATTTTCAATTTCGACTCCACGTTTTCGATTTCGATTCAACTTTTTCGATTTCGATTCGATTTCGATTTGATTTTCGATTCCGATCCAAATTTTTCGACTTCGATTCGACTTTTTCGATTTCAATTTAACTTTTTCGAGTTCGATTCGATTTTCGACTTGATTTTCGATTTTGATTCGATTTCAATTTCGATTCGATTTCCGATTTCGATTTTATTTTCGATTTCAATTCGATTTTTTCGACTTCGACTTGACTTTTTCGATTTCAATCCGAATTTTTCGAGTTCGATTCGATTTTCGACTTTTATTCCATTTCGATTCTAATTCGATTCTATTTCCTATTTCGATTTGACTTTTCGATTTCGATTCTATTTTCGATTCCATCAGCCTAAAAATCCAATTTTACGGTATTTGAAATCTCATAAAAGTGACAAATCATCGATAAATCTGCGAAAGCTAAGATTTTGTGGAGAACCAACGAGTCCCTTAGAATTTTACTGTGACCTGAATCATACAATCGTAGTTTGTAGCCTTAATTTTTCAGACTTTGTATTTATTGCGCGTGAATTCGTGATCCATTTGTACTTATGCTTCCATGTAAATGAATGTTTGTATGCTTGTATTCTCATTTTGTACTTAAGGCGATTACAAGACTGTTGCGATTTTTGTAATACTTCTCCACTTTTGCATTCTTCCTCGGAGAAAACTCAATTTTCGTTTTTATTTTGAATTTTACATCATCCTGAGCTCTTAGTTGTAAGCGATGAATTTTGGACGATTTCGTAGGTACATGGGCTGCATATCACGCGTTAAAAAAACGCAGTCCATGTACTAAAACGATCCAAGTTAAAAATCCTCGATAGTTGGCATCCTCACCTCAGCTAACTACCGCTGTCATCCAGAGAAAATCTTCCATCAAACCAACAAACTCTTTCTCTGAGTGCGAACTGTAAAAATATTTAAATTCCTCTCCATAGTAACCAATCAACGTTGTCTCGAATAAATGAAAAAATTTCCCAAGTTGTTACTAATCGAACATTTTCGAACATTGTTAAGGTTTCGAATAAATACTATCAAAAATATACAAAAAATATGAAATTGTTGTAATATCCAAAGCTCACGAATTTTGCATCCAAAAACGTTGACGTTAATTTGTAGGGAATAACATTTTTTCTGACTGTACATTAATTGTTGGTAAGAGGCATTTTGTATATGATTTTGTACATATTAATTACGTCGTTTTACGTGAGCGCATAAATAATGGAGAAATAAATGTTTTCATCGAAATTCGCCGACTTTTTTCTTTTTCCTTTTTTTATTCAAAATTTTTACGAGTACTGGAAAAAAATCGTGTTGGAATTTCCTTCTTAATGATGTGTTTTTTTTTTTACATTTTTCCGAAAATTTGTATTTCGTGCAAAAAAAATGGTCGATTTTTCACGTCACGCCCGTTGTTTATGGCAGGGGGAAACCTCTGTTCTGCCGCTCAAATTTCGTCCTGTAAATGGATCGAACCGTGAGGCGCAGATAAATCATGCCGAACTCTTAAGACTTCTCAATGGTGCGTAATCCAATTATTCTAATTTAAAACGAACGCCTTCGAGTTTGATTTGGTTTCTGATACTGCGCTGTGAATCAATTTATCAGTCAAGTGATTTACGGTTAAGGGGAGGAGATTCGATTTGAGGAGGTTCTGAGATTTGATTTACTTCTAGGTTTAGTGCCGACACAATAATTTTGAGATTGAATGATCTTCCGAGATTTTCCAGCGGCGTCGGAAAATTTAATTTCAAGGGCGGAATTGAACTGCTCTATGCAATAACCGATTGCGCGCTCGAGAAATTCCATGACGCGCAACTGGTTATTGCACTCAGTAGTTCGATTGAAAATGAAAAAATTAGAATTTAATATGATGAAAAAATACACAAATAGGAATTGAGAGTGAATTACGAAGTTCGAAAACATTAGAGGAGAAATTTTTAGTTGGGGATTGCGATTTTTATTTGCACCGACAATTGAAGTTAAATTTCACGACAAAATATTGAAAATTCATTAAAAAAAAAGTAAGGTCATCTAGAGTTATAAGAAACGTGTGCAAAAAGGTGACGAAAATAAAAATTATGTTAAAAATGAAGAAAAAAAACCAACGGCATCCCGAGTTCCCAAGCGGTCACCCATCCAAGTACTACTATCGGGACTCACCGTCGTTTGACTTCCGTGATCGGACGAGTACGATGATTTGATTTGAAAACGTTTATTACAATATTCGTATCGTACGAGTTCATATACAGGGTTCATACATAGGTCTATGCATCCTCATATAATCTACGTGTTTACTTTGTCTTTTTACAATAGTCCCTGCTTTCGAAG
>JAPYZK010002538.1:0-14909 GCA_030522785.1 Platygaster equestris | reverse complement strand
CATCGCCCGCGCCTGCCGATCATCGACGCCATCGACACTACCCCTTTCTCGCGGCGGAAGAAAAACCCGCGTATACATATTAATATACATGTATACGCATCGTACATAGCAGGGAAAAGAAAACGCTCGGCTCTTTTTCTCTCTCGTCGACGACGATAAATGCACGCCGCGCGAGCTGCGGAATGTCTGACGTCACGCGCAAGTGCACTGGCCTCTAGCATTAGCGAGTGGCGTGATTGTTGCACACCTACACAAGAGTCGCGTGTTTTCGCACGAGTCGCGCTTCGAAAAGCGCGAGCACTTTTCCGGCCCAGTTTTCCCGCAGGACACTCGCGGTTTTTCGCGGAAAACGAGAAACAAGGAGTCGAATCTCGACTTTGGCGCACTCCGGACGAGTCGTTCAAGGCTAACGCGTACAAGTGAATACGCGAGGGCTTGTATATATAGACGCAGCGGCCGCAAAACAGATCAACCTCAAGACCGCGTTTCGTGCATGCCGCAGCGGGCCGCTCTAATCAGTGGCGTACATTGTCTGACGTGAATCCACGTCAGACAATGTAATTCAGCGCTTAAACGCTAAATCTGCGTCAAAAAAACGTGTCGGGGGAAATATTGTGTGTACTACTTGAGGCTCGATAATATTTTGGTTCATATACCGAGTTCAGCAAAAACCTTGAAAACGCCCATTAAAAATTTCCGACTTTTCGTTTAAGTTTCCTAAAGAACGTACCTAACCCCCATTGTCCCCAAATAACAGACGCGCTCGGACCCGCTTTACCTGAGCCTCTTTTTTGCTGAACTTGATATACACCGATATTTTGGCCCTTCAGGCGCCACCTTGTTAGCTTTTAATTCGTCGCGGTCGGCCGAAGCGAGACTTGGATTGGAACCAAATTTGGGAATTCTTGAAAATTTGTAACATTAATTTTGTATTTTTCAATGCGTAAGTTGTTAAATTTTCGAATTTCAATAGGACTGTTATAATATTTTTAAACTTTCGATGTTTCAAATGCAGGCTCATGTACAGGATTTGATCAAAGGAGGGAGGGGGGGAGGGGGTTAGCTTTTGATATAAAATTAAATTTATAGCTTTTTTTTCATTTTAATACTTCACAAATTTATCAATTTTGATTTCGTCATGTAAATTTTTGAATTTTATGCTTTTCGATTTGCGAACTGCGAGATATAGAAATTCTGAAGTTTTTGGAAATTTTTACAGCATTTTTGTGGAGTAGTTTTGTCTCCCAGAATTTCTAAATTTGATTATCAAGAAACTTCAGAGTTTTTCGGAGATTTTTGCAGTTTATTAAATTTTTGAAATTTTAATGTTTTTAAATAAAATTGTCGATTTTATATATTTCGAATATCTGAAATCATGGATTTTTAGAATGCTCAATTTTGTGTCATATTTTTTTAAATTTTGGAATTTGATGAAACTACAAGTTTCTTATAAGAATTTCAGAGTTTTTTGGAATTTAAGATTATTCTAAATTATGCAGATGTTTAAAAAGGCAAAATTACGGAAGGTAAAGATGTACAATTTCAAAATTTTTTATGCTTTTGGAATACTAAAGTTGGAGTACTGAGAATTTTCCCAGTTTGAGTTTTTTTTTCGGTTTTTCCTCGTTTTTAGTACTTTCAAGTGGCTTGAAAA
Organism: Platygaster equestris; assembly: GCA_030522785.1. Lineage (NCBI taxonomy): Eukaryota > Metazoa > Arthropoda > Insecta > Hymenoptera > Platygastridae > Platygaster > Platygaster equestris. Next base: position 13,255 of record JAPYZK010002538.1, on the reverse strand, counting down.
TGGGTACGCCCAAAAAGTACATCTCAGCAATCGTTCTAAATTCTCAAAAAATTAAAGAAATTTCCAAATTTGTAACTCAAATCTAAAAGACAATTTTTTATCACACCCTCGTTTTCTACGACTTTTAAAACATCAATTAGTTTGTAACTTATTATTTGTTGCGTATTATTAATAATTAAAAAAATATAATATCAATAATAATTTTACAAAGTAAACAAAAAAAGAGAACTATACAACAAGAACACCAAATCGAGTGGTTTCGAGTTGTCACCAAATTCCAAAAATAGATAACTTTTTCCGGGAACCACCACGTCTTAATCCACAAACAAAAAATTTTGTTCCCCTACGCCAATGGCTCTAATCCCCTGTGTAACCTCCTTTGAAAAGCGCGACGCCCGAAATAATCCCATTCAACCTTTTTATATTACGACCACCACCGCGTATTTGCCTCAAGTGGGTTTTTTTTTCGGGAACATATGAAAATTAATTTACCTTCTCCGTTGGTGGTGAGCGAGCTCGGAAACACGGGCGCGGTATTTCTGCAACGACGAAGATCCCCTTCGCTTGGAGCGCGGTCTGAAAATAAACACAACCCTATGAAAAATCGCATTCGCGCTATTTCGCATTTGTATTACTCAAACTCTCGCTCACAAGGATAATTTTCCTTTTTTTTTTTCTTAATTTTTTAAATGTTTAAAACGACATTTTTAGCAACAATTTGTTTCGGTGTGTGTGTGGGGAAGAGGGAGAGGGGTAGTTTTTTTTATATACAATTCAAAGACAAGAAACTTTCAAGAATATCCGATGAAATCTCAAGAACTGTAGAAAATTCGCAGTCTTAGAAAATGTTTCGTAACTTTGTAAGCATTTAAAAATTTATTCAAGCTTGATGAAATTCCTGAAAATAAAAACTATGTTACCTAAATTACGTTCAACTACAAGAAGTACGATATTTTCAAATTGTTTCGATGATTATCTAAAAAATTAGATTCAATCATCGAGATAATCAATTTATTTATCAAAGCCATACAATTATTAAATTTTCGAATTCCCCTGAAATTTCAGAGCCAAGTCCTTAAATTGTCTCGACTTAAAATACTTAAAATGTCTTTAATGATATTCCATATTTCAAGCCTCGAATCGAGATTCGCCGAAAAAACGGGACAAGGAGTAAACAAAACTATCCACTCTCAAATTTCCGAAAAATCGGGACCATCGGTAGCCCTGCCAATACCGAAAAAGACTCAGTCACTCGCAAAAACGAGGAAACGATAAAACTGACAAACAAAAAATAGAAAAAAAAGCATGATGAAACCGATCCAAGTTCAAGCTTGTGCATCATTTTGACCAGAAAAAAATCGAAGGAGCCAGGCGCGCGCTCCGGGTCGGCACGCATTCCAGCATTCCTGCTCAATTCGAGACTCCCGATGCCGGAGCGTTTCCTGTTGCCAAACGCGCTCTCGAGGGCCCACTCTCGAAATGTGCCTTTTCTACGAAATACGAGCTATTTCTGTGCCCCCGAAGACGTGTTCGGTGCGCTTCATAAAACCCTTATTTCTTTTATCTAAAACCTATCGTCGACTGTTTATTATGGTCGCAATAGGCCAACAACTATACATTGAAGAAAAAAATTACAAATTGGAAAAAAATCTGCCAATCAGGCAATTCGAAATTCCTGATTTTTATGGAGTCCAGAATTTGGGAAATTGGAAATGAAAAAATCAGACATGTGAATTCAAAATTTTGTATATAATCTAACACTAGCGATCGATGATTTATTTTTATTGAAAAAATCCATTTTCAATTTCGATATTTGACATATCTCAACGAATGAACGCATAGTAAAAAAAATAATATTTTTTTTTTTTTTCTATTGTCCGTAATTCATTCATTTGAACTTTGTACTTTGATCTGTGAAATTTGAGTGACTTTACAGTGTAAATTTTGAATTGTTTTCACGGCAAGTTTCATCTGCTCGAATTATAGTATTTTTTTTTATTCAATTCTTGAGTGATTTGCAGTAAAAAATGTGTAACTTTTAGGTTTTTTTGGATTGTCCAATTTGTATAGAAAACTGATTAATACAAAAAAAAAAATACATTATAGTTTTTAGTGTTGAAATCTAACATTTGTAAGTTTTTGAGGCTTCAAATTCTTTTCAGATACGTTCCTATGCTGTAACTGAATTCGGAAAAAAAACGTAACAAAAATTATGTGTTTTTAAATTGTTTGAGTTACGAATGGTTTCAAAAATGCTGAAATCCGAAATTTTTAGGTTCTGATACAAATATTCCTATCAATTTTTAATCGTTAAAAGTTAGAACTAAACATTTTTCAGATTTTCAAACCCAAACAAAGTTTCAATAATTTCAAGTTCTTCATAACTTTATTCTATGTTGTCGAATTTTTAATTTCCAAAATGTAAGCAATTTAAAAGTCTAATAATCTGCCGAATTCCACAAGTTTTGGATTTGATAAATCAAATTCTCTGGTTTGCATCCTCATCTCCCAAAACGAGTATACTTGAACAATTCGTATAATATTTTGAGATTTTCCAATGCCGAATTCAAAACATCTTAATTCAAAATAATCAAATTATCGAATTTCCCGATTCCATTAAAAAAAAAAAATTAAACAAAAGAAAAAAAACGGATCCAACAGTATTAAAATAAAAAAATCTCTGATTTATACTCAAAATGTGTTTACCATTAGTCAGTCCAAAATTCAAAATTCTAAATAAAAAGCCCGAAATTTCATCATTTTTTCCATTCCGAACTGCCAAATTGCCTTCGCCTTCCCTCTCAAATTTTATTGAAAAAATGCCACAAGTTTTCCCCGTTTTTCCAAAACCTCTCAAACACCTCAATCCACTCATAGACACACATTTTTCAATCAGAAACTGTACCCACGGATCTACTTTCGAAAACTGCAGTCAATAAACGCCCTCTGTTATTCTCAAAATTCAAATGTCAAGACCCTCTTCATTTCCGGTAGAACCCAAAACCCTCAATTTCCCCTGATTTTCCCAGTCCGCAAGACCCCCAGACTAGCTTTTATTCTCTAGATCATAAAATTTTCTCCATTATGTACAAGAAAACCATGATTTCGTGTGTGCGAGAGCACGCCGGAACCGAAGGAGGATTGGAATGCGAATAAGCCACTCCTGCTCGTATCGTAAACTCGAAGAAGAGAGACAGACGGAAGAAAAGAAAAAAGGAGTAAAAAAGAAAAGAAAGAAGCAACTGTGAGTGCAAAAAAGGCAAAACGATTTCGGACAAGTAATTGGATTGTCGTTGGATTCGAAAAAATTTTGCCTAAAAACAGTTGTAGCGCTAGTAATGGACGTTTTTTGGCAAAACACATGAAATGAACAATAAAAAACAAGTGGAAAACAAGGAGAACAGGACGTTGGAAAAAAAAGGGCGCGATGATGGGCAAGAGGGAATATCAAGGACGACGCGATGGATAAAACATTACGGCGAGGCTCTTTATTCTGCGGGTGAACGGTTCAATTTTCTGATACTTAAAAGAGACCCCCCCCCCCCCCCCCTCCTTCCCACTCTCCCTTTTTTGTACGGAAAAATGAGGGAAACAAAAGACAAATAATTACCTTCCGGTCGTAGTCTATCTGGAATAAGGCAGTAAGGTGGTGGCGGCGACTCTGAAACAAACAACAACATTTATCGTCAATATTTGTTGTAACAATTAATAGCCAAAAGCACTTAAAAATGTACAAAAAATATGTAGAAAAGACTCCTTAATTATCTTATTGTATGCCATTCAAACTTGGATTTCTACATTCATTTATTTGTATAAAAAAAAATAAGTATATTTAAATTAAAAAAATAAAATTAAGAAATAAATATTAAAATTATGAATTTAAGGTAAATTTTTCTCTGTGAATTTCAAATTTTTAAAAAATGTGAAAATCACGAAAAAAATTGCAAACATACAGATTTATAATTCCTAAATTTTGATTTCGACTTTTTATTTGGCATCGATTCGAATTTGATTAATTATTTGGCTAATTTGAATTTTAGTTAAAAAAATTTTTTACACGTTTAATAATAATCTAAGCTCGAATTAATTAATGTCTGATCGAATTTTTTTACTCCAAATGTTTCGCATGTCCAAGAACGTTGTCGTGTCAAATAAAAAAGGCTTCAAGTGGATATTTCCGTAAGGGTTATTTTCTCGTCTAATCGCATGAGAAAATGAGTCATACGGAAATATGCACTTGACGCGTTTTTCACTTTTTGCTGCTGCGTTGGAGTCGTATAAAAAGTACGTCGACCATTTTTGGTGCATTCTAAACGCCTTTTACACATACGTTATATGGTAACAAGTAAAACTTCGATAGATTTTTTAAATAATTAATATTTTTGCAAAAAATTTTTCTCTTTGAAGTTATAAACACTGGGAAATAATATACACAACTGGGCAAAATTTGCATTTTCATAAACATCTATACAATTTTAAATCACGCCAATTTATTATTTTAAACAAATAGAAAGAAAATTGTTCAAAGTCATAGAGGTTTGAAATAAAATGGAATATAATTCAATCGGCACACAAAGCTCTTACTTTGGTAAGTATTCTTTTTTTTTTTTTTTTCGTAAAATCCTACAAATCAACCTTGCCAGAAAGGTTGAAAACCTTTGAAACCTGAGACCCAAAAGTTGAAAAACGCTGAATTTGTATATCATTATTCAAAATGAATCTTTCTCTGTAACAGAAGTCTGTATCTGAATAGAAGAAAGACCCTAAAAAAATGCAAACATAAAATTGTATTTTATCTGAACAGTGTTACACAATATGTAACGTATATATTATATGTATAAAAAAGATGATTCTACAGCAGCAGGGGATTCTGCAACTCACTTTCAAAAATGCTATAAGTATTAAATGATACCAAAGGATGATGATTTGTACGGATACGCTCGGCATTGAATCGCTCAATGGGATATGGATTGACAGATTTAAATGAATAGTTATTGCGCGAAATAATTACATGCTGTATTTCTGAAGGAACTGTGATTTATGAAATCTCATTGTGAATATTTATCAAATTTTCGAGAAACCTTAGGAAAATTTTTAAATTGTGTAAGGATCATATATGAGGTTATCTCACGAAGAACCGAAAATTTATAGGAAATTCGAAAGTTTTATGAAGATATTGCAATTTTCTATAAGGATTTTATAGCATTTCATAAAGATCGGAGTTAGTATCTAAGAATTATCGCTAAATAAAATTCTGTTAGTTCTTTGTGATCAAATAATAAAAATTATTTAGTAGTATTTAGTATTTTGAACGAAAATGTATCGCAATTTTTGTATCAAAAAAACTAAATGAATGTAGTTAAATCAGACTTTAAGATTCAAGATTTTACTATTATAACATTTGAACAATTTGCAATTTTTGGATCATTTTTACTATTTTTAAATTTTTATTCCTGCATGGATTTACGAAATTTTTAAAAATATGGATAAATTGAAAAATTTCCGGATTTTAAAGATATTCTTCAATTTTTTCGATTTTTGCTGTAAAGTTGTACATTTTGTAAATTAGCAGTTTTTCGAGGGAATTAAAAAATTTGCAATTTTTCATAGTTTTGAACATTCGAAAAATTCGGAAAATTCTTGCATTTTTGTCGATGATATTCAAATTTCCACGATTCTGCGAAAATTGCGGATTTCTCACGATAAAAAAACTTCTAACTCGGAATTTGAAGGAACCGAAAATTCCGAAAAATGTTTGTATTGTTGTAAAGATTCAAAAGTCTTCAAATCCTGCGAACACCGCAAATTCATAACCACGTTTCGAAAAAATTTTACATCTCCCGAATTCTAATATTTTTCAACTGTGAAAATTTTTTAATATCAGCAAAACTCCAAAAAATTTACCAAATGAGAATTTCCAGAATTCCGGAACATATTTATAGAAAATTGGAACGGTTCAGTCAACTAAAGTAAATTTTGAAAATGTTCAACATTCAATCTCCGCTGATTTTGCGAATTTTGGAAAATGGTCAAGGAAAAATCATCGAAAGTTATATGGGGAATCTATGGTTGCTAACTTTTCAAAAATTAAAATTCGCAAAATCTGCGTACTAACGACTTATCATCCCAAAATGGCAAACTGAGCGTTTTTGGAAAATTGTTTTGGAAAATTGAACCGGAGGAACGACCCGATTAAAACCACTGGACGTACAATATGTATAATACACGACACAAGTATAAAAGTGACTTCATGAATGGCTAGCCCCTCGATCAACAATACTATTTGACAGGTCAATTTTGACAAAACCTTTTGTTGACTCAACAAAACCTTTCATCAAGTGCGGCGAAGGATATTTTTGCCCGAACGAGGTTCGGCTCGCGTTTCGTACACATTCGGCCGGCGCTCACCGGCGCTCGGCCAGTGCCGCTTGGCCTCGACAATTAGCTGGCGCCAGCAATGACACGCATGACGCAGCGGCGCCGTACTGGTGCTGCCGCCGCGACTTGCCCCTCTCCAAACACCCGAAGCCCATAGAGATTAGAAATTGAAATTTAGATTCAGAAATTAGTATAGTGCATAAAATCTTGGCTGGCCTACACAGCCTCCGCACGCCATATCCATAAAACACCAGCTATTATACTTTCGGCTCGTCTCCTCCTTTTCCTTTAGATGGGTATTAAAACGGGAAAATCTCTCTTTTTCTTACATGTTTCCCCCGATCTAGTGTCCAGTTATCTACTCTCTGCCGCTCGATTTCTCGGCTCGGGCCGATGCATAATGTATTTTTAGATGTCCGCGCTATTCCTTCTATCCATAACTTTGATTAGCCTGCGTCGAATGTCGGCGCCGCCGCCAGAGAGAGAGAGAGAAAAAGAGAACTCGCACTTATGTTTTGATCTGGCTTCGCGTATGTATTGCACGGAAATGCGGCTGATTTATGCCTCCAAACGCTGAAAAGCGTAGGAGGCATTTTCAAAGTTATATGGAATTTTCACGAATAATTGCACAATTAACGAACTCCGAGCAAAATTGAACTTACAATTAATTGTGAAAGAATGAATACATATTTTTTCAGACTGTTAAGTAGGTACATACTTCAACACGCTTTCAAGGCAATTTTCAAAAAACATGTTGAACACGGTTTTTCCATTTTCGGAATCTGTAGAGTACAAGCCCTGACAAAGTGGATGCAACCCAACGGCAACTTTCAAAGGTTGTCGTTGAGTTGCAAATTTCTCAAGTATAAAAAACAGTGTTCGCGGCACTTTTGTGCTATTAATCACTGGTTTTTATAATTTTATATAATTTTAGGTGATAAAGCTGAACTTCGATCGAGTAAACTTCGATAGAGTGCTCTCTAATCTACCGTGAAGATCTCGGCAGCGATAAGGCTCCGAGTTTCATAGCAGGGAGCGAATTCCAGAAGCCTGGAAAATCATTAATGCTTTGTCATTTTTGGGTTTGGGTCCCTCGAGGTTTCTATGTGATCGTGTTTCTACTCGTCTTATCGCTGCTTCGATCGAGTATAATGTTTATTTAAACCCCCGAGCCTAGCACTCGATCGAAGTTCAGCTGTATTTGATAAAAAAACTTACAAATTCAGTTTTAATTGCCATTTCGGGTTTTTTATAGTGTTAATCGATTATCGCGCCATTATTTTTTAATTTAGTTGTTGATTTATAGTTTCATTATTATAAACTATTATAACATAACTCACAATTACTTATTCATAATACATAACATCTATATAATGTTTTATTTCCATTTTTGATACTTCAAAAATTGTCACTTCTGTTGACTTTCAATCAAGTATCAAAAATGTAAACAAACCATATAAAAAATGTTATATATAATGATAATGAGATACAATAAATAATAATATGATGATTTTCAGCTCTTCAATGGTATATCAACATTTTTAATAATCAAATTGTGACATAATTGATATCGGCAATTAATTATCAAAAATGACAATTAGAGGCGGGACTCTATAATTTTTTTGTCCAGATTCAACTTAAAATAATAAAAAACCGATATTGTATGTTATTTTTCGCGCATGCTGCGTAAACCTATTTTTATCTTTAAAAAATCTGCAACCCAACTGCAACCTTTGAAAGTTGCATCTTCTTTGTCAGGGAGGGTATAGCCAAGGGGGGCGGGGGGGAGGCAAGGTGGTCAGACCCCCCCCCCCGAACTTTAATTATTTTGTAATTTTCGGGACTTTATTTTAGATGATTTCAAGTTGGAAAATTCCAATTTTTCAAAAAGTAAAAATGTCGAAACTAATACACCCCAAAACATTAAAATGCGCCAAGATGCTCTAGAATAGTTGTCAAATTTATCGAAACATTTATCAAAACTTCAAATATTTCAGATTCTCCGAATTTTAAAAATATTCGAAATTTCCAAAATAAAATTTTAGGACTTTTTCAGGACTTGAAAATTTCCGAAATTTTAGAAATTCTTCTGAAAATTCTCCAAACTGCAAAATTCCCAATACTTATCTCCAAAACTTCGACTATCCAAAAATCTTGAAACTTCTAGCTACAAAAATTCGAAAATTTCACAAATTTCACAATTTCCGAAACTTTATAATTTTTCAAAACTCAAAATTATGAATGACTCTCGAAATTGCCAAAACTTCAAAACTTGGAACATTTCAAAACTTTACGACTCCCAAACTTCCAACATTCAAAAATACCAAAATCCCCATATCTCGAAATCTTGGAGAATTCCAAAATTGTATACAGAAATATGTATATGCAAATTTCGTATAGTGTATCCCACATTCATACACATTAGAAGAAAGGATGCCTTTTCCAGAGAGAAAGAAGACAATAAGAAGGCGGCAGGTTATGTTGGAATGGAAATGGATTCAAAACCGAAGATAGCGGCGTTTCCGAGAAGACGAGACGAAACGCGAGGACACCTTATTGACGGGCGTTCAGTTCTCTGAACGAATCCTAGCTCGGGCGCATCATTAACGTGGAATGCCGAAGCCTTTTTTCTCCTGTCCGCGGGCGTTGTTTTTCGTACCGAGCGCGTGTTCTATATGTATATGTATCCCGGTATAATATATCCCATGCCGACCGAGGGAAAATTTTCATCTTGATTTGGAAATTACCCTCCCGGTTACTTCAAGGAACCAACGCGGCTGCTTTTCGTGATCGAAAACACGAGCCTTTCCTGGGATTCGGGTCTTGTGGGAATGGGAACCACGCGTTTTCCCGTTTCTGATCCTTTCGGAATTTCAGATGATGAATTCGATTTTTAAGACTACAAGCGGAACAGTGTACTTAAAGAGATAAATTTACGATACATTAATGAGGCGGAATCAGATTATTCATTCGGAAATCTTGGGCCATTTGGGAACCATTTCTTTGAAGGGTGCGTGTATCCAATATTAGGATCAGGAAGAGGCATTTCCTTTTCTATCCACATTTTTCATAAGTTTCACTACGGAATTTGGATACAGTACGGGGCATTTAGACATTTGATGGGAAAAAATTCCGAGACGAATTCGGCTTTCGATTTTCGAAAGGGTACTAGTACACGAGTCGAAAACCACATTTTGCTCAAAAAAGCCACCATCTTGTTTTTGTTTTTCGCGAATAACTCGCGTGTTTTTGATATAATCAAAAAATGTCATGATGCATTTTTGTAGCAAATTTAATCCTCTACAAATTTGTACGAGTAACTTTTTTTGTTGATCTCGATTGCTTAAAAGTTACAGCGCACTTTGTTCAACAAAGTAGGGGATGATTTTTTTATGATCGTCATATCTTTTTTCATGTTACTTAAATGAAAAAATTGTTCGAGCAAAAGTTGTAGAGCTTTCAATTCTCTACATTTTTTATCGGAACAACTTTTTGATGCGAATCACAGTTTTCGTTACGCAGCTTATGAAACTTCGACATTTTCGTACAGAGCTTGATCTAACACGCTTAATATGTACGTACCTATCCACCGAGGAATCCGTACCAAATTATTTCGATGGGATGATTCCGAGACGAGTTTACTGGCCCTGAAGTTCGTTAGACTTTACAAAAACTTCGGAATTTGAAAATTTTGGATGATTCAAAGTTCTGGAGATTATGGAATTTTTTGAATTTCGAAGTTTGCAAGTTCGTGAAGTTTTAGAATGTTCAAAGTTCTGTAAGTTCTTAAATTTTGGACATTCTGAAAGAACTGAAATTTTTAAGTTCGCAAAATTATGAATTTCCGAAAGTTTTGGAAATGTTTTAAGTTTTGTCATTTTCCAGTTTTCAAGAATTTTGAAGTTTTATAGCTCATAAATATGTCAAAAATGGAAATTTCCAAAGTTTTGAAAATTTTGAACCTTCTACATTTCAACACTACTCGATTCTTCGAAATCCTAAAACTTTGCACATTTCCAAAACTTGGAAATTTAGTAACTAGTACGAAATTATCTAAAATGATCAAAATTTAAAAACTCCGAAATGTTCTAAACTTCCAAAACTTTAAAAACTTCATAACTATTCAAAATTAACTTCTAAAATTTCCAAAGCTTCGAAAGTTGTAGAACTTCAGAACTTCAAAATACTACAAAAATTCGAAATTTATCCAAATAATTCGTTAAAATTGAAGAATCCCAAAATTAAAACGATTTCCAAACTAGCTTTGAAAATTTCGGACGTTTCGAAGTTTTGGAGATGTTAGAAATTCTGCAGCTCTGGAAGTTTGTACAATTTGGAAGAATTCTCAAATTTTGGCGAATTTAGGAAATTTTTTTGAAGTTTTAAGCTTGTAAAGTATCAGAATTTTCGAAATTTTGGTTGATTTAATGAAAATTTCATGAAATCGACTTTATGAAATGTTCACTATTTCATAAAAACTTACATATTTTTTCATAAAATCTAGAATTACTAGGGCACTCATTGGTCAACTGTAATTGACGATTTCATGGCACGAAATAAAGCTTGAGATTGGTTTTCAACTACGGAAATGAGGAAATTTGACGGGAGCTCGATAATTTCTTGAGGCTTGAAAACCGAAGCATTACTCTCGTCGCGACAGCGCCTCGGCATGAACCAACAGAACAGAAGGCAAGTGGGTTAAATGATCTGCGAGTTATGTAAAGCGCACTGGCGCCTGTTGCGCGCAAGACGAACGGGCGATAATGTGCGCTGCTCTTTCACTCGAGGGTCTCGCGAGGGGCAAATTCACGAAACTTGCCATAGAATTCGGTGATTCATTCGGTGCGTTAATTGTTTCTAGCTTGAAAACAAGGAGCGAATTAACGACTGGCCCCAAGGCTCGTTACAGCCGGTTTTTCAAGGAGAGCCAGTGTCCCCGGCCGGGACTTGAGCAGGTGCATTCGGCTCAGCCAAAGGACGCGGCCTGATATGCAACTTTTGCCGAAAACACGAACACACGGAAACATGGGAAAATGCGGATTTCCGCGGTACAGCTGGAATTATATTTCATCAAATTAACGTGCACCGAGAAAAAAATTTAATGAAGAAGACTAAAATTTAGTGAGGAGCTAAAAAACATCTTGAGAAACATCGAAAATTTTTAAAATTCTTGAAATTTCGTGAATTAATACAAAACTCAAATGAGGAAAAACTCAGACATGTAAAAAATTTTAAAAACTCGAATAATTTCAAAAATGTCCAAATTTGTTCAGAATTTGAAAATTTAGAAACCTTTAAAACATCAAAACTGTTGGAAATTGTGCACATTCTTAAAATTTAGAAAATTTTGCGAATTGAAATGAATAAAATTTTGGAAAATTCCGAAATTTTCAAAATGTTTGAAATTGAAGATTGTAAAAGTGTAGCAAATTTTTTAATTTTTTGAAGTTTGTTAAAATTCGGATACATACACGTATATATGTTGATAAGTTCGAACATTACGAACATTTTGGAAATTAAAATTTTTATAACATTTAAAAAATTCCAAAATCACTAAAATTTTGATAATGTCAAAAATTCACAACTGTGAAAACAAGAAAATGAATTGCTTGATTTTCTTGGGAAATTTTCACTTAAAATTAACCGATAACGTTAACTTTTGAAAGAAAAATACCTTAGGAACAATTACGATTAATTGTATTAAAATATGAATTTTGTAAGGCTTACCTCCTTAAATTAGTTCTCCGATAAACGGCTCGGGAAAGTTAACAAAGTGAGAAAATTGCTATTTCAATTCCAAATTTTCGACTAAAATGCGTATAATTGTTTAAATAATGCATTAATTTGTTGTTTCTACACATGGTCCGATGGGAAATTTTATCATCTAGAGCAAATAACTTTTCATACTTTTTCGCTAAGTGCGTAGTGAAGCCGCAAATCGCAAAAAACAAATGCACCCCTAAATCCAAGATGGCGGAAAAACCTCCTGGGGGATGAAGTCTAAAACTTGGATTTAAATTTCTTTTTATAGACCCCAACTACCCCCAACGTTTCATCCTGCCCTCTCCGATTCCGAACTAAAATTCTAGATTGCTTGGACTACATTCAGAACGCACACACGTCTCAGAGGATGGCAGGACCGGATTTATTGGGAAAAAGAGCCGACGATAATGGTTTTCTCCAATTCAGAAACAATTAAGGAAACGTAAATACGGCGCCAACAGGTAAATTAGGATCTAACTAATGGCACCAGTCAACCATATCTTTTGTCACTGAGTGGCTAACACCGATAAGAGGGGTTTATCGCGCTTTCTAGAATACCAAGTTTTTGGAAATTTTCCCGGTTTCCCAGGAGAACAAGAAGGAAAATTTAATTCAAAAAAAAAAAATAAACAAAAAAAAAAAAAAAAAAAAAAAAACTAACGGAATCCATAATCAAATTTGACAAAATATGTGTAAGAGGTCTCAAAAAATTGATTTATGAGATAACTATGATCTTTCTATCTATATTTTACAGAAAATAAAAAAATTACGCTAATAGTATAGTAAACGAATTTTTACGGTTATTTCATTGATTGCATCTCGAATTACGTTATTAATAATCGATTTGCTCCTGATAGTTTGAAATCTGCATTTCAAAATAAAAAGTGCAATACATTTCGACAATTTTCTCGAGTACAAAATGTGTAGATTTGTAAGATAGTACTTTGAATTATGAAAAGTTGACTTATAACATTTAAAATAAGAACAATTAAACTATATTCCGTTTTCGACGTAGCAGTTATATTAATTTGCACTGAAGGATAGTGTATAATTTGCTGAAAGTACTCAATTTTGATAACAAGTTTGTGAAATAAAACTTTTTATCATTCTACAG
>JAPYZK010002537.1:0-13781 GCA_030522785.1 Platygaster equestris | reverse complement strand
TCATCGTAACTATTCACCAGTTATTATAAATGATAAATCACTTTCCATTGCATTGCCCGACGTCGATTAGGTTACCTGCTTCGTTCGTTTATCGATTTTTGCCGCTATCGATAAGGTTAGGGTAGGTTAGGGGGTTCGAGGGCAGATGGGTCGTCGGCTGGATGGGTGGTGGATGGGGTGGGTGGTTGGTGGTGGGTGGGTGGGTGGTTGGTGGTGGGTGGGTGGTGGGTGGGTGGGTGGGTGGGTGGTTGGTGGTGGGTGGGTGGGTGGGTGGGTGGTTGACGAGGAGTGGGTGGCGCGCAACCGTAACCTTGTGACCCTACTACGGGGAGATTGACATTATCCGACGGCCGATCTCCATGTCAGCGCACGTCGATTGTCAAAAACGGTATTTTGCACATGTTCGGAGAAATGCGATACAGACTGAACGCGCTGAAAATAAAAAGTCTTAAAAATGTCGGTCAGACATGTACCATGAAACAGTACGTTTCGCTGTCACCGGGTCAAACGAACGTCGCTGAAAACTTTGGATGGAAATTGACGGGCGCAATCACGAATAACGCGGGATATTCCGACATATGCGTGCCTTTTAATATCATTTTCGGGTTCACCGAAGATTATCAACGGATAATCGCGAATTGTCGACACGAGCTTATGATAACAAGAACGAGCAATGACGTCGATGCTATAATACAAACCGCAGCGCAACCACAAGTTGCAGCACAAGCTCCCGAACCCGATGAAGATTTCAAAATTACTATACAAAAAATTGAATGGTTGCTGTTGTACGTGAGAATATCGGACAATAAAAAAATGTGCATGCTGAAATACATCGCCTTCGATCTGCCGATAACGATAGGCTTCAGATCTTGGAAAATGTACGAATTCCCGGAATTGTCGCAAACGACGAGACAAACGTGGGCCATCAAAACATCGACGCAACTCGGAAAACCGAGATTTGTCATCTTGGGATTCCAAACGAGCAGAAAATACTCGAATCGAAATGACGTCACTTACTTCGACAATTGTAACTTGCGTGACGTGAAACTCTACTTGAATTCGCAAAGCTACCCGTACATGAACCTTAAACTGAATATCGCGAAAAATATTTACGCACTCGCGTACGATATGTATTCTAAATTTTGGTCTTTTTACGGAAAAACTGACAAACCATTGTTAACGAAAGAAGAAATCCGCGATCGAGCTTTTCTCTTCGTCATCGATTCCAATAAACGAAACGAGGCACTAATCAGCGGTCCCGTGGACATAAAACTGGAATTCGAATCCCACTGCGAATTTTCCGAACGCACTGCAGGTTTTGCGTTAATTGTTTACGATTGTATCGTAGAATATCGGCCGATCAGCGGATTGGTTAGAAAATTGTCGTAAGTTCCCGTATTATCGTACGTTATTTCATCGTTAGGTGTGTAAAAAAAAAACCATATGTATACTCGGTATTGATGCATTAATGACCAATGTAAATCGATCCATCGACTCACTTTTATTTACCGATCTGCGCGAAAAAAATAAGGTATCACAGAGAAGTCTCAAACCTGCACAAAACCATGACCTACCTTTTCAACCAACCTCTATGTGATACCTTATTTACAATAGAAGCGAAAAAAACTCGTATTCGACAGTTGAATTTCCTAAGGAAGGAGAAAGAGAAAATGATACACGATGAACTGGAATTTATGAAACATATATATATTCGGAGAAAAAACAATACTCGAGAATTCAATAATCTTACATCACCGATCACGTAGGTATAAAATGATTTTTCGTCGTGAACAGATTACGTGGACGGCTTTTGCGGCTGCGAATCCTGTTTTTCTTTTCTCGAACGCCTTCGACGACCTCGAATCGAGATAAAAGTATTACTTTTCATTTACTCGTATTTCATCACTGAAAGACAGCAGTTGCATACTCACCCCGTTTCTTGCACTTTCTTTTCTCCTTCGGCCGTTAAGCTTTAATGGTATTTTATTCTTGTTTTTCAATTTCCACCCTGTTTTTTTTAACGATTTTTTCGTGCTCAGCGTACGGAATTTTTTTATGTACGTAAAGATAAGGTGTATCGTCGGCCATGTCTTTTCTACAAATTAAATGATTGAAGTTCAATAAAAAGATACTTTTTCAATGAAAAATTACTCGAACGAGAAATAAATTTCTTGAAACTCTGCGAAGAACGAACTCTAAATAAAAATCTTCTCCAAAAATTCGACGAGTAGGATCGAACCACTGGGAGACTCTCAAAACGCGCGTTGGAAATTAGTTTCTCACTTTTTATCATCAAAGCTGGTGCCTAATGCCGGACTACTTAAAATGCGAAATATTATGGAATTGAAATTTTATCACTCTCTATTCGCTCCAAGTAACAAACATTGCTCTCATTAATTATTTCTTTAATTATTTCGTGAATATTCCTCGGATGGCTTCCGAAAACTGTTTTCTTTCTGTCGATTACATCTCGTTCATTCCAGGAGCCGCTGAAAAATATTGTTGACTTAAGAGAAAACATTCCTCAAAATAATTATGCATAATGAAACTAGCCTTAGATTCATCTTCGTTTGTCAGTTTTCTATCAAATTTTAATCGAAACACATCATTAAGCTCTTAATAATGCGCACTGTCGAAATCCGCTTTGACGGTTCTCGTTTCAGCAAAACGTTTTTTACGGACAATTATTTGCAAATGGAAACCACAATTTAATTACTAGGAGCGGTAGTGTACGCAGAAACGCATTTTATACGTAATAACTATTTTTTTTTTCATCCGATTAGAGTGAAAGTGAGAAGAGTGTGTATAAATTTTAGCTACTTCTCGAATAACTTACTTTTCATAAATTACATTTTTCCGTACGCCAAGCTCGGCAACATATCCTCTCTCCTTTCATTCGTAAGAGTGCACTCTCTCCCACCTTGGAATCAGGCAGGATTTCTATCCCCATTGAGGTGCCCGGTCAAAAAAATTGTTCGGCCCGGAGTCGGCCCGGCATCGGCGATGGGTACGCCGATATCGGCCTGATGTCGGGGATGTAACGCTTTGTTATAGGCCCGAAGTTCGGACCGATATGGCGACGCGATGTCGGCCCGAAATCGTTCGCTGACCTTCAAATGCCGATGTGGGCCAGATATATATATTTCACGTTATGTTTTTGTTTATTTGACTTTCATATAATAAATAAAAAAGTTGTGCGCATAATATACAAAAATCATACGTAAGACTATACAAACGTTTTCATTAAGTTCATACAAGAAGATTTTCAGAATAGTCTTTTACAAATTATAGTCATTTCACAATAACCTGCAAAACGCGTTGTCCCTTTCAGCTTTTATGTACGTTATATTTCTCACTGCAGAAAACACACTTATAATGAAAATTCGCGCACTCCCCGGATGTTGGCTATTCCAACTCAACTGTTTTTTTATTACATTTTTCCGAAATTTGATAACTTTGATACAAAATTAGCGACTGTCATATTTTTTAATTGGCGAGTTGAAATTGATCATCAAAAATGAACAAATCCAATTTCGGACAGCCCATCTCGGGCCAACTTTAGCCGGCCGTTATTGTATTGCCGAAGCGGGCTGCCGATCTCGGGACGACATCGGCCCAATGTCGTGTTTGCGAAGTTAGAAATACAAGCGCCCGATATCGGCCTGACTTCGGGCCGGTATACGCCGAACATTGCCGAACTATCTTTTCGACCAGGTGATGGGCTGTTTAAAGACACTGTGGTGAACCGTGGAGAACAGAACAAACAGAACAGGCAAGAACATAGGTGTGGTCAGGCCTTTGCAACTAGCTAGTTAAACTAACTAGCAATACAGAAAAAGTCGAGAAGGGGATTCCTATATAAGGGTAATGCCAGCGAGTCCGGGAATATTTTGTTCGGGGCCAGAGAGTGCGGGATCATTCAGTCCGACGATTTTCTCGACATAGGTAATGCCAGCGAGTCCGAGAATACTTTGTTTGGGACCAAAAAGTCGGGGATTATTCAGTCCGGCAATTTTCTCCGCAGCCCGGCAAGGCGTGAACAGCCGTGACCTGTACTTGAAAGGGATCCGATACTATAGACCCTAAAATTCCCCTAGAGCGGCAAAATCTATATAGCATATATATAGATATACTCCATTCATAATTTCAAAATTCCGGGATTATTCAGTCCGGCGATTTGCTTTACAGCCCGGCAAGGTGTTAACAGCCGTGACTTGAACTTAAAAGGAATCCGATACTAAAGACCCTAAAATTTCCCGAAGGCGGAAAACATCACGTAGCATATATATAGATATACTGCATTCATCATTTCAAAATCCACGCTCGAGGGAATTTCAAGGTCCTTAGTATCGGAACCCTTCTGAGTACAAGTCACGGCTGTTCACGCCTAGCCGGGCTGTCGAGCAAATCGCCGGACTGAATAATTCCAGACTCTCTGGCCCTGGACAAAATATTCTCGGACTCGCTTGCATTACTCGGCATGGCTGGGCAGGGCGAGGGGGGCGCGGGTCGCATGGGGTTACTCACACAGGACTGTCTGTCTGTTTGACAAGGACAGTCGATCTATGTCGATGCGCTCGCGCTCGCATAATTTCATTGGAATTAGAATTTCACTATTTTGGAAGTTCAATGATAATTAGATTTTCAGAATTAAATAGCTGATATTTTTTGATGTTTTGAGGTTCTGAGAATTTGTATAATTAATCAATTTTATTGTAGCAAAATTTCAAAATTCAAAGACAACTAATTTAAAAATTTGAATATGCCAAATTCCTATATCTTCGAATTAATTCTAGATTCTCCAATACAAAACTTTCTTAGGCGTGAAACCTGCAAAAGTTTTAATTATTTGAAGTCGAATTCAAGAATAACAAAATTCTTATTTTTAAGTCTTCGAATTTTTGAACTCGCGAATTTTGCAAGGATTAAATTAGATGAATCGAAAAAAATGTTCAATTGAAAACTGCCGATGTTCGATTGTAAGATTTTTCCTACTCTAATATCGAAATATATATGTTATCAAATAAATAATTATTAGATCCTGAAAATTTGAGGAACTGTATTTTTGCGTTGGAACTTCGAATGTGTGACAGGCCACTAAAACGCGACCTATTTTTCATAACTCAAGTTCATTCGAAATAGACCTATGAAATCAAGTTAAGTTTACACGTTCCACAACGAAGCCATACTTTCAAAAGTATCGAACTTCGACACTATCGATGTTTGATACATTTGACGATGTGACGGGTTCTTTGTTATGATACACCGAAAGTCACTCTTACGCACGATTCACTAGCGATAACGCTTTCGCAGTACACGCAATAATGCTCGTCGACCGCACAAATGCCATTTTTGTAGTGCACAACTGTGCACGACCATCCACAAGGCGATCAGAAGCTTTTAGAATCCTAATTTTTTCTACATAAGTGATTCTCTTGAGTAAAAAATCATCTTTCAGAATTAAGGTTTCATAGATGTGCACATTAAGAAAAAATAAGACGCAAAAAATTATTTTCGTTAGAAGTCGCTACATGAATAAGAATGTATGGTTCGGTTTCTCTTCTTTTTTCACTTCCTGAATTCTGAATATCACTGAATTGATGAACGCTAGGTATAGAGAATTTTCCATTTCCCGCGCGAGCGGTACCTGCCGCGGAAGGTATAAGATTGCCAAAAAAAAATGCTCAAATAATTGCCCACGGTCAGCAAATCACAATCTTTTCTCAGAATAGCCACGAAAACGGAGAAAGACATGCATTTGATTGTTCCAACCCTTTCCTTCCCATACATAGTATGGTGAAGGAGTGTTGCGAGAACAACGATCGATCACATCAATTTCTGTGTATATACGTGCGCAATAGTACACGGGTACACTGGAGTGCATCGATTGATTCCGTAATTTGAAGTCCTAAATTTGATGCAGGTTTGCACTGCAGTCTGCAGTGATGGCTACAGTGCGTGAATATCAGTGATTGTCAACCATTGCCGACTAACATTGAATTGTAAACATTGTAAATGATTGTAAACAACAACACATTATCACGAGTAGCGAAGGAATTGAAAAAATTATGTAAAATTATCATACAATTTCAATTTTGTAATTGAAATTCCAGAATTTTGTAATTCGCGACTTTGTTAAATTATTCTTGACTGATCAGTCAAAAAATTCTGATATTACAATTTTTAATATTCCATTATTTGAACTTCAAGAATAATAAATCAATATTTTATCATTGCTTAACGTGAACAAACTTACGTCAATTCTAACAAGCATTTGTTGTTTTGAACGGACATTCACAGAAATACTTCACTCTTTTAATTTCTTAGTGTGACTTTTTACTCCACCCAAAAAAGTGGATAGTCGCTTATTTATCAGTTGAATCCCACTCCAAATCTGGAATTAAAATTCTCTTAAAAGAAAAAATGGACTTTAACTCTTATTGAAGTAATAATTCTTTTTTTTCGAAGTAAAATTCCACTTACTACGAGGGTGAATTTTTTCTTTACATTCAAGTGGCGGTGTTTAAACTCTAGTGAAGTGAAAGAGACGTTATTTTTTATTGTGACTTTCCACTCCGCGTACACTTCAAATACTGCCTTTCAAACACATAGTAAAAATTCTTTCTGATGGCGTAAGATTTTACTGTAAAAAGAATAGATTATTACTCTATGAAGAGTTGAAATTCACTCGAAATTTATAGTTAGGAATGGAATTCAACTTTTTATAGAGCGATAATCGACTCTTTCGGTGTGAAATTTCACTGAATGAGAGTAAGTTTCCTCTCTGTGTCTGGGTGGCAGCAAAGCTACTTTTTAAGGATTGAAAAGTCACTTAAGGAAAAAAAAACTTTTTAAGTGCCAAAGCTGCTGTCCGGGATGCAATTTACTGTATTGAATTTGTTGTGTCAAAGTTACACCTAACAATATAATTTTTTGTCTAATGAACTGTATACAAAAATAATGAACAATTAAGGAAACATGATCAACAAGATGTCATTTTTTCCTGTTCCTCATTCGCACATTTTAAATGTTTCTGTTCGATGCGAGAAAACAGCAAATTTTATCATTATTGATGAATAATTAGGTTTAACAAGCCTGAAACTATGTTGACGTGCAACGTTCAGTTCACATATATAAACTGAAAAAGCTGAAAAATTTCATCGAACGACTTAATACTAAGACGAATCTCCGAATCCAAATATAAAAATCGAAACATCTATCAAGCAGTGGAGTTGAGACATTGCTAAATTCGGAAATATTTTTTTGATAGAGGATCGGAAAAAAATTGTATTGATTTCTTAGAGTGACTTTTCACTCAACATAGAGTTCAAATACTGCCACGCAAATATAGAGAAATATAACTTTAACTCAGTGAAATTAACACTACAAGAATAGATGATCGCGCTATAAAAAATTGAATTTCACTTTTTTTAGAGTGAATGGTTACTCTAGATTTGAAGTGTTAATTTTTATAAGGCGATAATCTACCCTTTCGGAGTGAAATTCCACTTCATCAGAGTAAATTTTGACTTTATGTTTGAGTGCCACTTTTTTACTCTGTGTGGAGTAGGAATCACCCTGGAGAATTGGTGAACGAAAAAAAATTTCAATAAATGAGAATATCAAGTTTCCGTTTCAATCAAAAGTTAATATTTGAATGAAGAGGGAAGTAACACATTCGGAATTCGATAAAAACATTACGAATCCATGAATTCGATAGAAAACTGCATGATAATAATATTTTCTCTCAGTTTCAGTATTGCATGTCTGTAATACATCGTCTGACTTAGTGATCGCCAAACCGACTTCTGCGTGCAGAAACTCTAACCCATGTATCGTCTGAATCGTCTCCTACATCGGCGTTCCACGTTGCTCTTCATACATGTTCTTTAAAAGTTCTGCTCAACAATCAACATTACTAATAATTTATGGAACTGTATGTACAGTTGTAGGCAACCCATGTCCAATCAAAGTGATAAGGATATAAATAAAGTACGAGAACGTGAATTCTAAAGATCAATAATGGTTATTCGTTCCAAGTGTCAAATTACTCTTTTATCTCCAGCTGCTCTGGAGATTCATTTAGACCATGCGCATCTTAACAGTATCGATGCATACGTGTGCAGAGAAATGAATTGTTATAGAGAATGTGATTCTTGGAATTCTTTAAGATTACACCTTCGAACTAAACATGGAATTGGCGTGGCTAGTAGAATGGTTAATGAAGTTGAATCCAATATGAACTCGAATGAAAAGTTGATGCAAACTGATAAACGCGAAGAAGTCAAAGAAAATTTGAATGTATGCTGCCCACCGTTAATTCAAAATGTCATCAACGAACTGCCTTCGGATGCATTATATCAAAATCTCGAAAAGAATGCAAACATATCTATTGCAAAATTCAGCAGTGATCCGAATTACCCACGGAATATTGTCGATAAATGTATAGAAATTACCGAAAATGTGTATCAATCGCCTATCGAAATTCTACGTAAAATCTGCGTTACAGAATTAAGGCGATTGTGTTCTTATGAAAAAAATGTCACCGAAATTAATGCCATGTTTTACACATTGCAAAATCCTTTCGAACATATTTCAACAGAACACAAAAGATTTAAATATTTTTAAGATCGCGGCGAATATCTCCCTCTAGATCCGTATGTGATATCTTATAACCCATGTCCGAAATTGAAAGCAGAAAAAGGTTGTGGTGAATACGTTTCATTAACCAAGACTCTTGAGAACTTTTTCGAATTACTTGATGCACTCGACAGGACCCTCTCGTACATGTCACAATTAGAAAGTAACACTGATGATGACATGTCAAACTTCATACAGGGTGACTTGTGGAAACAAAAAAGAAGTCGTTTCGCCGAAGATGATAGAGTTCTCCTTTTATTCATCTACTATAATGATTTTAAAGCGGACAATCCCATTGGTCCGCATAGTGAAAAAGTTTGAGCTGTGTATGCAACCGCTCCAACGTTGATTCCGGAATGCCAATCTAATATTGTAAATTCATTGTAATGCTCTTCAACACGGAAGATCGCAAAGAATTCAGTTACTCGAAAACTTTTCATCCCCTTCTCGAAGAATTAAAGGATCTTGAAAAAAAATGGAGTCACTCTTGAATGTGGGAATACTGTCAAAAAAGTATATTTTGTCCTTGGCCTGATAATTGGTGATAATCTGGGAAAACACACAATTTTGGATTTGAATAAAGGCTTTGATGACCTTTTTTCATGTCGATTCTGTAAAGCAACGAAAGCGAATACCGAAGTGCTAACACAGCACGATAATACTTTTTTGAGATCTGTTCATCCATACGAACATGATGTTTTGATAGATAACCTTACATTGGCTATTATCAATAAGCGTTCGATTTTTGATCTAATTTCTTCTTTTCATGTTGCTACCAACTATTCCGCTGATCAGATGCATGATTTGTTAGAAGGTATATATCATTACGATATGATCCACATAATCAATCATTGCATTGAGCGAAAATACTTTGACCTTGACACACTGAATGACCGCGTGTGCTATTTTGCATACGGTCCAATCGACAAATTTAACAAACCCGGTAGAATAACCTCAACGCGTTTAGGTATGAAAAAATTAAAAATGACCGCATCAGAATCTGCTTGCGTTGTGAAGTATTTTAGAGCGATTATTGATGATCTAGTCCCAATTTCTGATCCATGTTGGAAGTTGTATCTTGGTTCGAGGAAAATCACAAATGTAGTGAATTCAAGACGGATCTCCAAAAATACAGGACAAGCTTTGAGTGTGTTGGTTGAAGACCACAATAAAATGTTTCTAAGAATATGCAACGATACCTTAATGAACAAGTATCATCATTTGCTGCATAATGAGGCAATAACGAAAAAGTCGGACCCTACCATTTTTTAAGTTCAATGAGATTCGAGGCAAAGCATAAGCAGCTAAAAACTTATTGCCATACGACAATGTCCCGGAGGAATTTGATCCATTCACTTGCTGTTGAGCATCAGTAGGGGTGTCATCGTATGATATTGAATAAGAGTATGATACCAAAAACTGTTTTTGGACCCGAGCATGTGGAAAACCTTGCAACCTTTAACAACTTCGAATTACTTCAGCCCTCCCTGCTCCAACATTTTCCTGCACAAAATTTCGATGTAGTTTGTGTAGAATGGGTTGATTATAAAGGAACGCTTTACAAATCAAAAATGCTTCTCATTTCTGATATCGACGATGACAATTATGGACCTGTGTTTATTAAAATCAGTACAATAATCAAAAAAGCTAATCAGCCAGTTTTTATGTGTACTCATATACAAGATATATGCTTCGATGAGCACGTTTTTGAATACGAAGTGAAAAAAAAATAAGCGAATGATGTGAAATATGTGAGCCCGGATGAGTTGTGGGATCCTTTCCCGCTGTATAAACACAAATGTGCAAATGGAAAAACTCACGCGATTTTGAGAAATGAAAGTCATTTGTGAGTGTATGCAGCCATAAACATTTCACAAATCCTCAAACAGATCGTACATTGCGCAAAATGTCACTATATAGTATAGTATATGTATACATCATTATATTATTGTGAAGTCATTATTACACATGATATTAAGGTTACCATTATTTTAGTATTTTAGCCATGTCGGAAATTTTTGCACAAATACACTTTATGTATCATGCAACACCTCACGTATCATTGTGACCAAAAATATGGCACAGGAAAAAAAGTATATTACGCGTCGAGGGGCGAAAACTAGCAAATGCAAACGAGCGCTGAGTTGACTGCACGAGGGGACTTTAGCTCCCGAATGTAGTCACAGACAGAGTTTGATTCGATCGTTTCCACTCCGAGGTGGGTATGCTATTTTTCCCGTCGAGAACATGGAAATTTGGCCGCTAAAGTAGTCTATAGACCCGTGGAAGTGGTCAAAAACCCTCCAATGGCACCAACCAAACACAAGCGCGAAAATAAATAACACGAGGGTACATTCATTTTCGCTTCCAGCTCCCAACCAATCAGAGAAATCAGATAAATTTACCCAAGCGTTGATTGATTTTTGCGCTTGTGATTGATTGGTGCCGTTGGTGGGCTGGGTGTGGTCACTTTCGCGATGGTATATAGGCTACGAAAGCCGCCATTTTCCATGTCAGCGTCGAGAAAAAAACATTTCGGCCAGTGTATTTGTGAATATTGTCGCACCGAGTTCGTAAAATTTTCGGAATTTGTATGAATTCAAATGGAATCTTCAAATTTTTATATACTTTTAGAATTCTTGAAAATATCAAATTTAAAGATTTTTCAAAATTTTCGAAATTTCCAAACTTTTAAAATTTTCTTAGTTCTGAAATTTATACAACTATGTTAATTTCTCAAATTTGCTTATACGTTGTATATTTATGTCAAAAGTAACGGTCTCACTCATGGAAGCCATGAAATGCTTTTATAAATAATCAACTTTATCATAATTCATTAATAGTGAATTGTCTTAAAGTTGAGTAACATTCACAGCGTCAATAATTAATTCATTAAGCCAACGAAACTGGCATCTCTGTCGTAATAAACTTTGATCTCTAGGGGCAATGAGGCCAAAGAACTTTTTTATGAAAGTAGTGAATTTGTGTTCACGGCGCTAATAATAAAACTCGTTTAGCTAATGAGAATAGAATTTTTGCATTGAGTGATCCTGTTCATTATTAAAATATACCCAATTCAATAGATTATTGCATTTTTTTGCATAAGGCGAATAATGGAATTCCTTAGGCAAGTAAAAGTCGCTTCTCTGTGCTAGTAAATATTTTTCTCTGAGTTAATAAAAATCATTAAGTATGAATGCGAATTTTCATTTACAGCGCAAATAAAAATATTTGTTGAACCAATAAAGTAGCTTCTTCATGCTTGTTAATGGTTTCCACTGAGGTAATGATTCTTATTTATTTGAATAATTAATTTTCATTCACAGTTTGGTAAAGAACTACACTTGCTGAAGCAGGAAACCACTTTAGACGTTTGATGAATTTATTTCTCTGACTTAGAAAAATTCCGGTATCGAAAATTAATGAAATAAAATTAATTGGTTCAATACCGATTTCTCATTAGACGTATATTAGGTAACAATTTTTCATTGATACAAAAAAAATTTCATTGTAGTAACGAAATTTTTTTTTCCGTGTAGAAAAATCAATCTGCCATGCCTCATGCGCATACCTTTAATAGTGTAATATTGAAAAGCTTTCACGTTTCATTTAAGTACAGTTGATGCACTTGATGTGTCGATTTCTTAAATACATAAATCATCAACTAGTCTGCCCATTTCATAGAATTAATGATCTTCTAGTCCGAACAATTTTCTGAGTTCCTTGAAAAAATCAATTCGTAGAAGCACCCTGTTACGCGCGTATCTTATATTGAAGAATTTTAAAGTCCCATTAAAGATTACAGTTAACGTATTCGATTTCAGAAATCTTCGGAAATAACAATCACCATTCTTTTAGAGCGTGCGGTATTAGACCGGGTAACGCGCGCCCGGAGTTGCACGTTCTGGCGAAATTTGATTTTAGTCAAATCACTCAGATCTAGCAAGCACGTTGCGTAATCAACTGTTTTCAATACTTGACATTGCCTACTTCGAGAAAAATTTTCCTAAAAGTCGAAACTTGGCGAGATGTGGAATTTGCTCGGTTCTAATTTATTCTCAATATTGATATAACCAATTCATCGTCACGGGGCTCGCTATTATTATAATCAGTCGTAAAAATTGCACAACCGGTAATGGCCACGCCGTGCATTTCCCAAATCAACACTACCGTGGTTGAGACGGGGGGAATAAATTATCGCGAAATTCTGTCTAATCGCCCCATTGTGGAAATAGGATATAAATTTCTGGAAATCCTCGATGCGTAAGAGACATTCGTTAATTCATAAACAATATTGCAAGCTGTGCAAGTGATAAATGAAGACTTGGAGAGAAGAAAATTAGAGTATATCGAAAGGGGGGAAGTTTTTGATGTGGGGCAGGAAAAATTCGTGGTGAAATTGTTCGGCCAACCACATTAATTTTCATGTTATAAAATCTAATGCAAATTTAAGATTAAAAAGAAGAAAACTGTAAATCTGGGTAATTAATACAAAAATTTTCATGGGATTGATGGTCCTGGAAAATTTTACGTATACATTCTTGACATTCAACTAACTTTTCAGCAATTTCGTATGAGCTAAAATTCGTGAAGTGGGCCCCCCAATTTCCACTTGGTTATGGAATAATATTATTTATACACTAATCGACACTATTTACTTACTAAATACACATACCAAATGGATGTTTTGACATTTTTAATTTGACTATGTTTCTGAAGAGGGTTACCAATGATAATATTTTCAATAGAAGAATTTATAACGTACAGAGGATTCTATAGGAATGGATAAAAAAATGCAGTTATGTGGTGAAATGATTACCGATTTTAACGATAATATAATGAATGAACAATTCTTGATTTTGCATATTGTTTATGAACTTTTTAATTAACAATTAGCGATTTTCAAGTGTTCTTCACGCGATAATGAACTGGTTTTTAGCTTAACGTGTGCTTAAAACGATATGGTAGTAAATGCAAAAAGAAATTTTCACCGCACTGCATTTGTTTTGTCGGAAACAATTTATTTGTCGCCGAGCGCCTCGGTCATCTGTCCACCTCATCGTGGTGACGGAGTGTAACAGGTTTACCTGGCTAACGGACAGTGGTGGCCCCAAGGCCCTGGATTTCAATGTGAAGATTTC
>JAPYZK010002536.1:0-13782 GCA_030522785.1 Platygaster equestris | reverse complement strand
CGAAATTTCCAAGTTTTGAGGTAATTTTAAGCTTTCATAGACCTAACCGAACCTGTGAATTTCGAAATTTTGTAAGTTTTGTACAAATAAATTTTAAAAGCTTTTTCACATTAATGATGAATTTCGAAGTTTTTGAAATTGATAACAATTTTTCAGCATTTTTTTGTGATCTCTTCTGCTTTCAACCTCAAAATTTATGAATTTTGAGTCGATTATGAAGCTGACCTCGGGTCAAGTTAATCAAAGAACTTTAAAATTTCTGCAGTTTCTGTTCATGAATAAATTTCGAAATTTCCAACACTGACAATAATTTTTCAGGATTTCTTGCGATTTCTCATGCTTTTAACCTCGAAATTTCCAAGTGTTGAGGTGATTTTAAGCTTTTCTACACCTGACATATCCTACAAATTTTGAAATTTTGTAAGTTTTGGACACCAGTAATGAATTTTGAGAGCTTTTTTACATTATTGATAAATTTCAAGGTTTTTTACATAAATAACAATAATTTTTGATCATTTTTTTGCGATCTATTATGCTTTCAACCTCAAAATTTACGAATTTTGAGTCGATTATGAAGCTAACCTCAAGTCAATTTAATCAACGAATTTTTGAATTTCTGTCATTTTTTTTTCATGCATAAATTTTGAGATTTCCAACACGGAAAACAATTTTTCAGGATTTTTTGCGATCTTTCATGCTTTTAACCTCGAAATTTTCAAGTTTTGACGTAATTTTAAGCTTCTCTAGACCTAACCTAACCTGTGAATTTTTAAATTTTGTGAGTTTTGTACATGAATAATGAATTTTGACAGTTTTTCACGCATTTTAAGGTTTTCAACATTTTTTTTTTTATTTATCATGCTTTCTCAACCCCAAAATTTATAAGTTGTGAGTCAACTGGAAGGCTTAACTCAACGTAACCTAATCTATAAATTTTAAATTTTCGACAGGTTTTTACATTGATAATGAATTTTGAGATTTTTAACATTTTCAATAACTTTTCAGGATTTTTCTGCTATCTACCGTACTTTCAACTCCCAAATTTCCAAGTTTTGAGTCAATTACGAAGCTCACTTCAACCTAATCTGATTTTTGAACTCTTCAATTCAAGAATACAATTTTTTTAAATCCTACCCAAAAATCAGAAAATAAATACACAAATTTTCAAGGTTTCTTAAGCTCAAAAAAAATTTGCTACGTGATCAAAAATTCTTATGAATCTTCCATCACATGCATTCAACTTTTCAAAGCTTCGAAAAAATTGACAAAATCCTCACAAACCAAAGGAAAAAAAAAAAAAAATCCGAAAAATTTTCTCATCTCGAAATTTGTCATAATCTATAAAAATTGCAGATCCAAACTCTTCTGATTCATTTACGATATCGAACTCGTAAAAAGCCTTCCGCAATTTTCGGTAATTCCAGAATTTTTTTCGAACTTCTCAAAAATGCCAAGCAATTTTACAAAATACACGAATATACGTCACTCTTTTCTAAAATCATCGATTTTCCGAAAGGCAAAAACTGTTTTCATAAAATAGTATAGACATGTTCCTATCTTCCGTTCTGCATTAATAAAATATTCTAATAAGACCTTTTTGGGATCATTTGTACAGGGGCGAAGGATTAATGCCCCCCGAAAATGCAAAACGCAAAATGTGCGATATCGATCGGGGTACAAATAGGCTTTTTAGGGCCGATTCGGGTCATCGGATAAAAAGAAATATTCGCCCGAGTCGACCAATAATTGGTCGACGCTCGGACGGTGTGCTGCGCAAGCTACAAATAAACGCAAAGAATGCAAATTTATGTAGAGCGTGATAAGGTGAAATGTCGCCGGGGTCCGGGGGTCAGAACCAGCATTACCATCGCGATTTGACGTTCGACGCGTCTCCAATGTCAAACACAAGAAAACCCTTCAACAAAAAGTACTATTTACATTTTGTGAATCGAACAAATCTGAAGGAGAGTGAACAAAATAGAAACAGAACAAAATGGAACAGAACAAGAACAGAACAAAAAATAACAAAAGAAGACAAAGAAGAACAAAGCAAAAAAGAACGAACTAGAACAAGATAAACAAATCGTTAAAAATAATCCGGAAATTATTTACACCTGAATTATTTAGCATGTGAAAATTTTGGAACCTATTCTGATATTCCCGAAAAATCCGGGAAATTCTGGAATTACTGCATATCATACACAACCCCCAAAAATGACCGTAAATATCCGAAAATTATTGAAAATAATATCGAGGGCTCTAAATTTTTTTTTGAAACTCGTCAAATTTTTGAGAACCATAAAAACAGACATAATTATGTCCGTTTTTTAATTTCTTATAATTTACAGACATAATTCAAGATTTCGAAAAATGTGCCATTGTTCTCAAAAACTGTTTAGAATTCTCGAAAGTTATGAAATTCCCGACTATATAATTCACTGTTGGGGTCAATTTCATACCTAAAACGCTAAAAGCGACGTGTAAATAATTAGTCACTTTTTTGGGAGACCTTCCAAAATAATACATGAAGGTTTTGAAACCTATTATTATTATATTCCCGAAAAATTAGATAAATTCTGAAATTACTGCATATTATTCACAATCCCCAAAAATGACCGTAAATTTTTCGAAAATTCTCTAAAATATTATCCAGTGCTCCAAATTTTCGAAACTCATCAAATTTTTGAGAAGCATCAAAACTTCCCAAACATAATTCAAAATTTCGAAAAATGTGCTAGTGTTTCCAAAAACTGTTCACAATTTTCAAAAACGATGAAATTTCCGACTACATAACTCACTTATGGGGTTAATTTCATCCCTAAAACGCTAAAAGCAACGTGTAAATAATCATGTCACTTTTTGGGGGCCTTTCAAAATAATGCATAAAGTTTTTGGAACCTATTTTGATACTCCCAAAAAAATTCAATAAATTTTGAAATTACTGCAGACAATTCAAAACTCCCAAAAAATGACCGTAAATTTTTAAAAATTGTCCAAACTAATATCAAGTGCCCCAAATTTTCTAAATTCGTCAAGTTTTTGACAACCATCAAAACTTTCCAGACATGATCCAAAATTTCAAAAAGTGTGCCACTGTTTTCAAAAACTGTTCAAAATTCTCAAAAATCATTTAATTCCCGACCATACATCCTACTTCTGAGGTTAATTCCATTCCTAAAAAAAAGCGACGTGTAATTAATTACATCACTTTTTTGGGACCCTTTGTTTTTGAACATAATAATTGCAGATGCAAGTACGGACACATGAGCCTATGTTTTTTTGTTGGAGATGTAAAAACAGCGCGGGTACGACTACTTGACTACTTTAATATACTTGAGGAACGCAACGGACGTGCAGGGGCACGTGCTGCTGTAAAGCGACTTCTCGGCAACTGTTGCAGCTGTCGCCGCGAAAGCCTGACCCGCGTGTTTCTCCAAAATTCGTCGTCCTCGTTTTTGGGGCCATATGGCAAAGGCCCGAGATCAACGAGCTCCTGCCAATGAGCCCGAGTACGCGACTCCTTGTTTATTCGAGTCGCCTTTACGAGCTTTCGTTTCTACGAATGCGCCGCCGGCTTCGAAAAGCTCCATTTCGAGACGGGTTTTCGAAAAGTCTTTTTTTTCGGGGACGTGGTGTTCGAGATTGATAATGGGCCATTTTCTCTGAGATTTAATGAGTATTTTAATGTTTGGCGCGTTTGAAGATGATTTGGAGACACTTGATTTGTGTTTAGTTTTATGCCAGGACTCAGGGTGTTAATGGACTAAAAGTAGAGTGTCCAGACGTCCGTATTTATATTTTATGTGTAGTAAACTTTTGCGAAGTTGACATCCTTCTATGTGTGTATTTTGAGATATTTTTTTCGTTTAAATGACAAGACAGGAAAAAATCGAGGTAATTTTTGAAATCTCGTCCATTTAGAATATTCCGAGAATTTCAAAAAGGCACCAATTTTGATTAGTTTGATGTCGAAATTTTGAAATTTGTTTAATGTCTTCAGGTAATTGCTATCGGATTCTCGTCATTCGTGATGGAAAATTTAATTTCGATTTCAAAACTTTTTAACAGTTGTAATTTTCCACATGTTTTACTATAGTTTTGTTTGGCGAAGATTTTGAGGAATTTTGGAAAATTCTGAACAATGATTAACCATTTTTTATTATTTTCAAAATTTTTCGACAGTAGAAAGTTATACAATTGGAAATATTGTATGTATTTTGGGATCTTTTTTTTTCGTAAAAATGACAAGGCATGAAAAAATCGTCGTAATCTTTGAAATCTCGTCCATTTAGAATATTTATAGAATATTGTCGAAATTTCAGAATTTTTTCAATGTCTTCGGGTAACTGCTATGGGAATCTTGTTAAAGACGAAATTTAGTAATAACTTCGTATTTTTCCCTCAACAATATTCATCTCTTTACTCTTTGCAAAAAATTGATAGAAAACGAGATAATATGAAAAAACTAAACCACCCCTTCAATTTAAGATGGCGGTACGTTCCCTCAAGGGTAGCATCCCTACTTTTTGAATTTAGGCTTTGAATTTAGGTCCCCCCACCATATCCCAAAATATCTTTCCAACACAAAAATTTTTTTTCTTTTTCACTAATTTGACTGGACTAACTGAAAA
The DNA here is from genome assembly GCA_030522785.1 of Platygaster equestris. Lineage (NCBI taxonomy): Eukaryota > Metazoa > Arthropoda > Insecta > Hymenoptera > Platygastridae > Platygaster > Platygaster equestris. The sequence continues at coordinate 9,151 of JAPYZK010002536.1, read as the reverse complement.
CTATCAGAAACGTCGCCGACTTGGCGATAATGATCCCAGAGTGATCAATTATTCACGCGAGATAAATGCCATAATAAACGTGACAAACGTCTCCAGAATGTCCTTTATGTGCATAAAGTAGATAAGACGAGACATCATCTTATCTGCCTCGACACATGTTCGCTATCTCAAAACATGCCATACAAAGAATCCTTTATGACAGTTCCAGGAGAAATTCAAAGATGAGAATGGAGACAAGTGAAAAAACCTCAGTTCTCTTTCTTTCACTTGTTTGTCATTCGTCTGAAAAATCTCATTGAAAAATTTTGTTTTCCAAGCCTTTGGGTTTCACAAAATTATTTCCTCAGTCTCGAATTGCTCAGAATTCACGACTTCCACTCGAATACACAACTTTTCCGTCCCAAAACTGATAAGATCCCGAAAAAATTTGAAAATTCCGATCGGAATAAAAACCTCTGATATATTTATCTACTCGTGTAGAACTCCTCGAAAATTGAAAACATATTAATTTTGGAAAGCCAGATGATTTCTGTTCTCAGAATCAACCGGACACTCCGAGTTCGTAATTAAATATTCCTGAAGATAAGAGTAATGATAAGAGATGAAGCGAGCCAATCAGGGTTGATAAGCCCTGACAAAGGGGACACTGGCTGATAAGGGATTCTGGATAAAAGAACGGTTTCGTGGAGTCGCGGGGTAGCCATGAAATGATTAACTATCGCGTAGAGTGATAATCGAGCTGCAGGACAATTCTAATTTTTTTTTCCTCCCTTATCACTTGGAGCGAGTTGCGGGCGCTTCAGGAAGTTGGCGCGGTGACGTTATCACTGGCCACATTCGTACACAGTTTATCTCGGTGGAACACGCGCTTTCATTGACAATAAAATAATTTGAGGGTGTAGTTCATGTTTGAATGGTTACTAATTAGTGTCTCAATATAAAAAGTTACTCATTAGTGTCTTAATATAAAAATTATAATGTACATAATTATTAATGATTGAATAAACCTTTTAAGGTTTTCGAATTTTCTACCTATGATTAATCAGAAAGATTTGGAATTTTTTGAAATTAAAGGAGTTAGTGGAAAAATTTTGATATTTCTGATGTTTTCAGAGTTTGTGGAATTTTCAATGCGAATTTCGGGTGTTATTGAAGATTTTGAGTTACATTTGAGATTTTGTGACATTTTTAGTAATTTTGATGATTTTTGAGAGAAGGATGATTTGCAACAATCTCTTCGAAATTTAAACGGAAGTTTCCAATTCTAAAATCAACCATTTATTCAGTGTTGAATAAAATTGTGCATAAACCCTCTCCTCAAAATCTTTAAAATATGTCAAATAACGTATGAATGGTCGAAACCGTTTGAAATGTTGGAAAATCCTGAAAAACGCTCTCTAACTACAGTTCGAAATTTCCCTCAGTTTCCTGTAAACCTCAAACTAAATAAAAAATGTCAACTATTCTAAAGTGTTGTCAAAAATACGGAAATATCGGAAATTTAGAATTATTCGGGATTTTAGTAGATTTTAAATCATTTTGATGATTTTCGAGAGTGAGGATAATTTGCAACAATTTCTTCGAAATTAAAGATTTCAAGTTCATCTCTGGAAGTTTCTAATTTCGAAATCAACAATTTAGTCAGTGTTTAATAAACTTTTGCATGAACTCTTACCTTGAAATCTTTAAAATATGTCAAATAACTCATAGCTAGTCAAAACCGTTTGTAATTTTGAAAATTTTTAAAAAACACTCTCTAACTACAGTTCGAAATTTCCCTCAGCTTCCTTAACCTCAGACTAATAAAAAATGTCGACTATTCTAAAGAGTTGCCAAAAATACGGAAATATCGGAAATTTTGAATTATTCGGGATTTTGGTAAATTTGGAATGACTTTGATGATTTTTTAAAGTGAGGATAATTTGCAACAATCTTCTCGAAATTCAAAATACATAATTTCAAGTTTATCTCGGGGAGTTTTTAATTTTTAAATCAACAATTCATTCAGTGCTCAATAACTTTGGGCATAAACCCTCCCCTCAAAATCTTTAACATATGTTAAATGACTCATAAATAGTCAAAACCGTTTGCAATTTTGAAAAATCCTGAAAAACGTTCTCCAATTATAGTTCGAAATTTCCCTCAGCACTGAAGAAAAAATGTAAACTATTCTAAAGAGTTGTCAAAATGACGGAAATACCTAATAATTTTAAATTATTCGGGATTCTGGTAAATCTTGAATAATTTCGATGATTTTTGAGAGTAAGAATAATTTGTAACAATCTCTTCTAAATTTGGAATTTCAAGTTAATCTCCGGAAGTTTTTAATTTCAGAATCAACAATTTATTCCGTGTTTAATAAACTTGTGCATAAACCCTCCCCTCAAAATCTTCAAAATATGTCAAATAACTCATAAATGGTCGAAACCATTTGAAATTTTAGAAAATCCTGAAAAACGCTCTCTAACTATATTTCAAAATTTCCTTCTATAACCTTAGAATAACTAAAAAATGTCAACTATTTTAAAGACTTGTCAAAAATCCTAAATGTTTCCCGAATTCATCAAAAAAAAAAAAAAACTCTAAATTCATAACTAATAATTATTCATTGAGAGAAATCTGAAAACAAAGGGAGAATCACTCCCACGATATGTGTCGCGGTATAAAAAAGGCCCCGATAATGACGGTATGGAATAAACGCACGCTTTTTTGTGCCCTTGTGATTTACTGTTCACTTAGCGCAGCAAAAGTCGGTTCATGATTCGACGAAACGAAATACGCATGTCAGGCCAACAACAGGTGCGTATCGCCCTGCCGTGTACTTCGGGGTTGCGGGTTTTATTAAATCGTCGCAGTCGGCTGACTTTCACGTGTTCGTTTCAACACATTCAATTCCCAGCAGACAAGAATTACGGATGATTATGGTCGCATTATTACATACAAATTAGACGTACTTTATACGAGCCGGCTTAATTGCGTTCTCGACCACACGATATATTTCGCAGCTTTTGTTTCATCGTTTTTTTTATTACGTGCTGCCCAGCGAATTTTTTATTGAATGGGAATGTAATATTGAAATTTCGATCAGGGTGTCTATCAGAAGGTGGAAAAATTTTGTTTTCTCTGGAAATGTTTTTACTTCTCAAGACTGAATTTATAGAAAATCACTCATTTTGGTAAGTTATTAGACGATATAAATAATCTTTTATCACGTTTTTCTCCTTTGCAATTGAATATTTTGTTCATGTATACTTATTAAGATTTATATATGAGTATTTATAGTTAAATATTGAATACATATTTTTGACCTGAATTTTTATGTAATCGATGTGAAGTTTGCGAAGGGTAGAATTTTTTATAAACCCGAAATTTTGTGGCACTCAAAATAATAGAGTTGTGATTTATTTTGAAAATATGACAATTTTCATCACTTTTACATTTTTGGACCTGACGCTCTGAATTTTATCATGTATGGGATATTTTTGATATTAAACATTTTTCGATTTATTCATTTTACGACTCATTCAATTATTTCACTTTTTGAACTTTTTCGAAATTTTTGAATTTTTAGCAGGCCAATATTTCTGGAGAATGCGAAAAATATTGAGCATTTTATGAAAACGTTTTGGAGAGACAAATTTTAGACTTGAAGAATTGTAATTCAAAAAGTGAACTAAAAAAAATGCAGAGAGAAAATTTAAAAAATCCAAAATTTTATTCTTGCGATCGAAAGAGCGCCAAAAGGAATATATTTGAAAAAATTCAAAAATGAATAAATGCAATTCTAGAAATTCAAACACTTCAAAATTCGAAGTATTTCGGACATTAGATTCCAAAATTTCAAAAATCGAGAAAAATTCAGAATTTCGATTTACGAATTCTCGAAGTATATAGATATTGCAATTTTGAAAATTCGATTCCATGGATTTTAAACTATGCAAATTGTTCAATTAAAATTTTTTAATTAAAGAATTCAAAAGATTTGATACTGTAAATTTACGAATGGGCAGATGATGAAATTGAATTTGAAAAAATTCCGAGTTGGGAAATTTTCAATTTAAAAATATACTGCAAAATTTGTAAATAAATTGAAAAACTCAAAATTTGAAAGTTTGGGGAGTCGAATTTCGAGACTTCTAAATTCAACAAAAATTAAAATATAATTTTTGGGTTCTTTCAAAATACTAAAGTTTATAAAAAATCTTACAATATCCGTAATTTAAAAATTTTCGATCTACTTTTGATTTAAAAATTTCGAAATCTTGACTTTCAAAATGTCAAAAACTTATGAATAATTGATCATCAATTATATATAAAAATGTTTTTATGATTTATAGTCATTGAGAGGAAATAAAAAATGATACTAAAAAATTTACAAATTTTCCAAAAATAGCCAAATTTTTTTAAAATTCATAAATCGTCTGGAATAAAAAAAATTACCGAAAGTACGAGTTCACAATGTTATACAAGTTTCAGGAAATCACAAAATCTCGTGAATTTGAATAATTCCAAAAATTTGCGAAGTCTAAAAAATTGAGAATAAAACTAGAAAAATCTCAGTACAAAAATGCCCTTTTTTGTTTCACCCCCTCCCCGCCCCTCCCACTCCCAAAATTTTTCGAATTTGATTTTTCCAGAAATATAATAAATTTCCTCTTTCTCAAAAATCTTAAATAATTCATCAATTTCTCTCTTATCCATCCAAGTTTCAAAAATTTCCATACAACCGCAGACCCCTCAAAAATGCACCGCATTAATAAATGCCGTATAATTTTTAAACTGGACTTGAAACCGCAAAGATAATTATCCTTAATTTATGATCCAGTAAATTTTCATGCATCTTCCAAAAGAAATGGAATCTCCAGTACCCTCCCCCATCGAATATTAACCCCATTTAAAAAATGGAGCATTCAGAGATTCCCCAACAATTTTCTCCATTCAAAATTCGCAATGAAAAATTCATCAGATAATATTAATCGGGGTGAAAAAGGGTAGGGATTTGGAGCCGGGAATAAATCATAACTTCCGGTTATAATTTCGTTTGTAAGCAGAACATCTTGAAACCGAGTGCATGAATAGTTGACAACAACGCATCCGGGTGCAGCACCCGGTCCGTTCGAATATTCAGAACTGCGCCTAGATAAAGTCTATTTTAATCGTTATTCGACGATTCGCATATTCGAGAATCGACTTGAACGTGGACTCTCTAAATCGCAGTATTTTCGGGATAACTAAATAAGGCATCACAGGAAGTTGCCGGCGGACACTTTTTCGTTGTTCCCGAGAGATAATCAGTTTCATTCATCATTGCGAGACTTTGACGATTCATTAATTTATTATCGCGCCTCATCAGCGCTAAAATTGCGTCGGGAAATCGATATCCCAGGTGAAGAATCTCGGTTAATAGGAAAATTATGACTTATTTTGGTTCGAACGTGAAATTGGTTATTCGTAGGGAAAATTTCAGATTTGGTGAATTCAGAAAAACGAATTTTTTGGAATTTCGGGAATTTTCGGAAATTTCGTGATGTAGTTTGAATTTGTTTTTCAACATTATAGAATTATTTATTTTTATTTTATGTATTTGTTTCATATTGTGAGAGAAAACAGAAAATACATTTTTTTTTAGCGTGAGACATTTTGGAAATCATAAAAAGTATTCGGATTGGAAATTTTTGGGAATTTTGTGATGTACCTTCGATTGGTTTTTGAACATTTTAGAATTATTTATTTATATTTTATGTATTTGTTTCATATTGTGAGTGCAAACAGAAATCACATTTTTTTTAACATTTTTTTTATAGTGTGAGAAATTTTGGAAATCATACAAAGTATTAGGAATTTTGGGAATTTCGGAATAAAATGGAAATTTATTCGGTGGATTAGTAATTTACTAAAGTTTACAAGAAATGGAAATTTTCGGGTGAGGAATTGAAAATTTTATAGCTGATTGAAACTTTCAATTTGATAAATTCGAAAACTTGAGACTAAATAATCTTAGACGTTCGAGAAATTCGAACAATATGTTTAGAATTCAAATTTTTAAAACGAAGATTATACAACTTTGAAAATTAAATATTCCAAAAATCAATTTGCCAACCATCAAGAACAGTAACTTTTGACGACAACATTTCAAAATTCTCAAAGTTAAAATTTTTGGGATTAAAAATTCTTGAACGTGGAAAACTAACATTTCGAAAAATCAGAAATTATGCGATTTAAACTGATTGTGAAATTTTGTAAGTAAAAAAGTTTCCATTTTATATTAATAAATTTTGAAACTCTAAAAGCATACGAAATTTCTTAAAAATCCCATAAAACAAAAAAAATTACAACATTTTATGTGATATGAAAAATAACATAAAAATGCTACAAACTATTGTAATAATTTATCTTCAACACAAAAAATACTTGAAATTTCATCAATAAACTGAAATACTCATTTTTTTGGAAATTATTACAAACTTTCGAACACTATCTCAAAATTTTCGGAAATTTCGTCCAACTTTTAATCACTGATAAAAAATGGTTAAAATAATATAAATTTTTTATGTTTAAAATGTCATCAAGGAATTAACTCAAGAATTCAAAAATTTGTTATTGAACTGTTTTTTGATTTTTCCGGGAAATTAAACTTTTGTGTGCAAAGTTTTCATGAACTTTCGAAATTTCTGAAAATTCCCGCATTTTTCATGTGTGGAGTTCTTCAAAGTGGTGAAAAATAACAAACAAACAAAATAAAAAACTTTTGAAATTGAATTACTCAAGTTTTGACTCTGAATTCGAAAAAAAATATGAAAGTAGTATTAGAATAATTTATGTTCAACACAAAAAATACTTGACATTTCAAAAATTTGGAATACCTACTTATTGTACTAAATTACGAAAATACTACTGGAAATTATTGAAAATTTTCAAAAATCATCATAACAATTCAAAATTTTATAGAAGTTCGTCAAACTTGTAAGCAATGATAAAAAAATACTTTAAATAAAAGAAAGTTAAAAGGAATTTGCTCAAGAATTAAAAAACTTTCTATTCAACCGTTTTCCGATTTTTCCGGGGTATAAAACTTTTTCGTGAAAAGTTTGCACAACTAACAAAATTTTTTTAGATCCACCGATTTTCCCAAAGTTTTCTAAAATCCACCGAAATTTCTGAAATTCTAAAAAATCCACCGATCTTTCCAAAATTTCCAAAACTTTCTAAAATCTACCAATTTTTCGAAATCCAAAATATTGTATGAAATTCATCAACAAATATTCCAATTTCCCAGGAGTGTTCGAAAATTCTGTCATGTTCCAAAAAATAATCACAAGTTCAAATTGTCCACAATTCTCTAAAAATTTCATCATGATCGTATCTACCTGACGACGTCCCAGCACATTCACACCAAAGAACATCCCCATTTACAGAATAAAATTAATCTTCCAAATTCTCTGCCCAATATTTTTCTCCCCCGATCAGTTGCCAACTTAACAAAAACAAAAACATGTCGGCAGCATATTGATGAGTCGCCGAAACGAATTTGTCTTTCGGAGAAAATTCGCGGGGATCAAAGCTCGGTAGCTTTGAGCGGTATGCGCGCGATAAAATTGATATGCACGACGAGCCACCGCGGCGCGGATCGCGATTTAACGAAGAGGGGAAAAAAGGGGAGGGCATGAAAAACGTGATGAACACGAGAATCACTGACAGGACTGTATCAAGGTTCTGCAAACCCCTCGAAACTTCGCCTCGGCTTTCGAAATCACAAACAACAATTATTTTTAACGTACATCGTTTAAATTTTATACAGTGAACTTTCATTTAAGAAATTTTTCTCTACTTTTTAATTACACTGTCTTACATGTTTCCCTACAATTTCCACTGTATAAAAAAGTATATCCAGAGTTGGAAGAAACTACTGCTCTCTCTCTCTCTCTCACACACCAAATGACTGCTCTCGTGAGTAAGAAAGAGACACTTGCGTAACTTTGATCAAACTACAAAATTATAAATTTTTCCTTTAATATGTACATGGACAGCAACTGATTGGTCACATGGTCGAAATTAATTGATGACACATGTCAACTTTTTTTCGAATTGTTTTTTAGAGCGTCTGCAAAAATTCGCATGTCAAAGTCTCGAGTGGCGAGCGTCGCGATCGAATCGAAAGATGGTCGGGTTGAGAGATTTTACGCATGTAATTAAGGATGATGATAATGTAATATTTTCATTTCTCAATTACACACTCGGCTCGCAAGCTCGTGAAAGCAGCGCTGGATTGGAACCGTTTCGAAGTGCAAGAACTTGAGACGGAATGGTCTGAGACTATGTAAATTTGTTGCAATTTACCGGGCATAAGGGATTACAAGAAGAATACGTAATTTTTTACAAGCATGATAATTGCGTTAATGTCCCGAAAAAAAATTGAAGTTATTTTAATTTCAAAATTGGAATAATTCGAAAACTTTTTTTTTGGGTCCGAGTCGACAACAAAATGAGAGTTCAAAATTTGTAGCTCGGTAATTGTATGAGAATACACTATTTTTAGACTGCGGTTATTTAAAATTGTTCTTTAATTGATGTCGATGAAAAAATTCGAAATTATTTTGATTTCAAAAATGGAATAAATTCGAAAAAATTTTTTTTGGCTCCGAGTCACCAATAAAATGAAAGTTCGAAAATTTGTAGCTCGGAAATTTTATAACAATACCCTATGTTTAGACTGCGGTTTTTTTAAATTTTTCTTAAATTGATGACGATGACAAATTTTGAAATTATTTTGATTTAAAAATTGGAATAAATTGTAAACAATTTTTTTGGCTCCAAGTCACCACATAAAATGAAAGTTTAAAAATGTGTAGCTCGGAAATTTTATAACAGTACACTATAACTTTCAGACTGCGGTTTTTTCAAATTTTTCTTAAACTGACGTCGATGAAAAATTTTAGAATTATTTTGATTTCAAAATTGGAATAAATTCAGAACAATTTTTTTCGGCTCCAAGTCACCATATAAAATGAAAGTTTGAAAATTTGTAGCTCGGAAATTTCATAACAGTACACTATAACTTTCAGACTGCGGTTTTTTGCAATTTTTCTTAAATTAATGCCGAAAACAAAAAATTGATATAATTTCTATTTCAAAATTGGAATGAATTCAAAGC